>MKGJ01000070.1:15553-44263 GCA_002018255.1 Bretziella fagacearum | reverse complement strand
CCCAGTCTGGGGTACATGTTAGGCCTCTATAGCATTGGAAACGTGGATCCAATCATTCACAAATCACACATCTGCGGAGCTCTCAATCAGGTAATATTGTTCATACACGTTCAGAAAGTACGATTGGGAGTAGTAATTAACATGCTTGGTATTGAAATAAGGAACAACAGCGAGCTCATTTGGTGTACATGAGAAAGGAGCAATTCGCCAAGATCAAGTCATGATTGACTAGGAAAAAAAAAAAACCAAACCAGGACTCTCAAACGAGTTCTGGCATAACTAAAGTACATACATACATACATAACAAGATGAATGGTGAGCACCACTTGACATTCGCTCACTCACCCTTCAGTAAAGAATCATGATATTGACAAATCCTGGTGGGTAGCGACACGTTCGAGGCCAACCCACCCCAGGCCTAGCAGTAAAATATACATAGGAAGCAGAATGTAACAAAAGAAAACACAAAGACAACACACAAGGCCAACCAACGAGAGAATAAACCAACAAAAACTGACAACCATGGCCCAACGAGCATCACGGCCCAACTCCAACCACACACCTACAACGCATAATTCTCGGTATGCAAGAAAATCTCTTCCAGCATTTCATCACCCCAGATATTCGCCTGTAGTCTCGCTACCGTAGTCGCCACACCTTCTCTCATAGTCGGTGGCCCACAAACAAACACTGCCGTCCGTCTACCAAAGATTCCCCGTCCATCGGGTCCACCTGAGGCCCATTCCTTCAGCATGTACCCAAGATCAGGCCGACCATATTCAACGGACCAGCCGCCGTCAATCTGGTGGGGAACCGGGAACGCAAACCGCATAAGGTTCTTATGAAATTCAGTAGGGGTCTCAGGGAAGCCGAACTCGAAGCCAGCGGGTGGTCCAAAGGTGCTATTTGGCCGCGGCTGGTTGGCGGGAGGGAGATTCGTTGTGCGGAGGTGGGCGAGTTCGGGGGCACGGATGGGGAGTTCAGTATCGGCCTTGGGTTCCTCATTCATGCCGGTGGTGGGTGGCACATGGTTGAAGTGCGGAGGGTTGGGGTTTTGGATTGGAGGGAAGTGGAAGCTGCCCTGGCGAGTGATTTCATGATGTTGGTCATCGGCATTGTCAACATCGGCAGGAGTTGCTTTGACATCTGCTTCGTATGAATCAGGTGAGCCGCCGACTTGCGTAGGAGCGTACATGTGATTGTTGTGGCCTTGGATGTATTGTTGCGGTGGAAGCGCAGTAATCTTGTCCTCATTCTCCGCTCGAAGTTCTTGCTCACGCTTAACGTCACCCTGGGCCTCAGCCATGATGAGCGCAGAGTTGCGTTTTGAAGCAATACCTGCAACAAAGCCATCGAGTTTGTCGTGGAACTGGTGCGTCAAAGCTCGAGTACCGGTAGGCTGACCCGGAATCGACAGACCGGGAGTCAATGGTATGGACGTGCCAACTGGTACAGCTTCACCAGTAGGAACAATCTGCTCCCGTTGTTTGGAAGCCGTGACAAAGAACTTGCAAGTGACACTCTCAGGTGGTGCACTCTCGCGGCAAATGCGTAGTTCTTCGCGGAACCAATCCATAGCCTCTAGGCGCCTGATAGCCCAAACAACAACGACTTTGCGGGTGATGGCTTTACCGTCGCGTATACGCTTGATGAGGTTTAGTAGTTGAGACATGAGAGCAGTTATACCACTGCCACCGGCGATTAATATGACAGTGTCAAAGGCGGATAGGTCACGACGTAAGCCACCATATGGCCCGTCCAAGAAAGCACGGTAGGTATGGAAGGGGCCCTTTGCAAGGGCCGATTCAAGAACACGGCGGGTGAACCCTCCATAAGGCTTAAAGACGATGACACAGTCTCTATAGTCTTCACCGTATGCAGAAGGAAAGTCCTCACTACACATGGAAGCGATAGTGAAGGGATGATTGTCCAGCATAGAGATACCCGGCATACGAAGGTAGACAAACTGACCGGGCTTCCAGCGCATACGAGTCGGTATCGTGATTTTCACGGCGTTCTCGGGCATCAGGGTCATGGCAGCCTCATCGCCCGTCATGAAAGCAAAGCGCCACCATGGCTTGACCCAGTTGAGGTTGAAGAAACGTAACAAGTAACAGAAAGCCCATATAGCAACGCTAGTATACAAGTAGTCCCAGGACGCCAAGCAGCCCTTGGTATGCCAGAACAAAAGACCAACATAGGCAGCAGCTACCGGAGCATGAAGTACGGCAAAGACCTCATAGGCGATGCGTCGGATAAAGGGAAGTGAAGCAACACAGAGCCAGATGAGAGGAACAAGGCAAGAAATTCCAGTACCGTAGATGATACCGGAGCCGCCGGGGAAGAGTTTTGAAAAGACCTCCATGCCACCATCGTCCCATACCGGCTGAACATAGAATGGAATTGTATGAACAAGAGACAAAACCAAGGTAACGTAACCCAACCACCGATGAAAGACATTCAAACGTTCTGGGCCAATACCAATCATGATGGTAAGGATATTGGCCTTCATACTTGTGGCGATCATCCACGGAGTAATAGCAACGGCCAACATACCAGCGCGGATGGCCACCGGTGGAGATCCATATTTGATACTTTGCCAGTACAGCGGTTGCTGCAAGAAGACGATAAGTACTACAAATAAGATGGCAAGAAACACACAAAACAGGACAGACAATGATGAAAAGCTAATGGTGTGGCCACGCCAGCGAACATCGGGGACCGGCCTATAGAAGAACCAACGGAATAAAGCGAGAACATCGTTGACCCAGCCCACACCGGTGAGATGGGCTGTAGGTTTGAATTTGAGGGCCTGTGGAACTTCGCCAGTAGGAAAGGTAGTCTGTTCCTGAATGTCGGATTCCTGCTCGGAGTGCTGCTGCTGCTGCTGCTGCTGCTGCTGTTGTTGTTGTTGTTGTTGTTGTTGTTGTTGCTGAAGAAAGGTGTTCCCGGCTTGTCCCGTCAAAATTGCATGTTGAGCATACTCATAATCCAAGATCTTTAGATCATCAAAGTATCTGTCAACTTCTTGTTTGTATAGGGCCCGACAGATACGATCTTGCCAAAAGTGCCATAGGCGAACGGCGATGACTGACGCTGAGAGGCTAACGGCAAAGTAGGTCCACCAGAGGGCGTACTTGCCAGCACGATTCCAAGGGTCGACGACATGCGCTTCGATGAGGCCGGGGGGACTGGTGGCAGTGAGGGGGATGTTGATGCGACGGGCGACGGTGGGAAGGAGGGATAGAGGGGGGGTTTCGGGTGCCATGATTTTGAATGGTTAGTGGGCGGTTCCGAGAAGCCAGGAAAGTATGTGATGTGAAGCGGCAGACGGAAGCTGCGGGACCGAATGGAGGGTCTCCTATAGATAACGGATGGGAGTCGATGTACACATCCGGAGGTGAAGAAGATGGCTGATGGTTATAGGTAATGATGAAGGCTATAAAACACCCGGTGGTTCAAAAAGATAGAGATTCGTGTTGTACACGACTCGGTGTATGAGGATTTTGAATGTAGCACCAGCTAAGAAACAAACGGCAGAGAGCGCATGAGACGCAAAGCGCAAAGAATGGCACCGGTAATATATATTGACCTGGAGGCAGCAAAGGGCTATGTATTTTCCGGTTCTGTGTCACTTGATCTCAACTGCAAGTGTAAAAGTCTCTTTGACGTAGATGAAGAGAAGAAGTATAAGTTCGTTGAAAATATGTGTGTGCGTGTGAGTTTGTCTTTGTGTGTGAATATGCAGTCGTTAAAGGGACCAAGAAGTTGGGGGCCAAAGGGAGAAGACGGAAGATAATAGACGGAGAGGGAGGGGGAGGGGCCTCGAGAGGTAAAAAAAAAAAATTGGAATTTATTAGATAAAATTGTTGAGAAAAAGGTATAATAGAAAAATGTGACTGAATAAAGAAAAAGATATTCAAAAGAGAACGAAAAGGCCGGAGGGGTCGAACGGGAAGGACAATATATGGTCGGATTATTAAAGATGGATTTTTCATAGCAAGGAATACCGCATATATGGCCGGCCAGGGCTGGTTCCTGCGGCTGTAGACAGGCCTGATCTTGACAACATTTAATATTAAAATTTATGTATATATTCCCGTCGACCTTTTACTTTATCTCGTCTTGTCTTGTCCTGCCTTTTCAAAAATGCTCTAGCTGGCTGGCTGGCTAAGCGCTGCGTAGGTACGTGCCATTGGGATGAACAAGAATTTTCACTATGAAGGAGGGTTGTTCCATGCGCCATTACCTTTCTCCGCCGACATCTTCCCATGATAATTCTCATTATCTAGCCAACAAAGGATGAGCCAGGCGGATTGTGTGCTTTGATACAGTTACATTCTAGAGTAATTAAAGACGACGTGCCAAGTCTACCTGGTTGGATGGGGATGGGGAAAGGAAATGACAGGTTTAAAGAGACTTGCGGGATTGAGAAAAGGAAGTAGGTAGATTGAATATATGGCCATTTTTGCGGATTTTGGACGGTTGGTGGGATGGTTCGTAGAGTCGTCACATTGAGTTTATGATGGAGGTGATGCGGTGAGTGTGTTAAGGGGGCTTCGGTGGGCGCTTACGGGGATGATAGCCAGATAGAGATACAGCAATTATCAGAATCACGGGTTTCTGAAAAGTTGACTTGATCAATAACAATATCTTCTTCTTGATCTTTTTATATGACGTCTCTAGAATTCTAGATCCCGCTGCCAAATTACAATTCTCCGCCTCCATGTACTTGCCATGCCTTTGGTCGTTAACAGCGGCCGCATATTCCTCCCTATTCGTACCTATATCCCTATTCAGCTAACCTTCTTTTTCCCCTTTCGACCCTCTTCTTTGTCCGTTCCTTGCTTGTGTTGGTGCAGCTTCCAGTCTGCATGATTTTGTAATACGCCGCGGCATGCAATGGGGCGCGGCGTTTAGACAATTGGGAATCTTTGCAAGGTAATCGTCCACTAATATCAAAACAGATATGACTTTGATGTCCCAATCGAGTTGTCTGTCTGTCCATTTTTGGTGATGGTGCCAATCAAATGTGGCATCATGTTACAGCTTCCATAGGGGACTTTTTCTCCTCAGTTCTCAAGCTAGATCAACAAAATCATACATTACCAGCATCCATTAGGAATATTGACTAGACTAGTATTCATCTTACCATCAGTCGTCTCAAGCCAACAATACCGGGAAGGATTCGAGGATCTCAAGGTGTTAACAGTAACTCACTATTCAATGGACTGGCTTGTACGTGGCTTGCTATGTACTTTGTGATCCGAGAATCCGTCAGTCTCACAATCCACGTCGTGTCTTGGTTCGTGTGTTGTTCGTTCCAGTCCTACACACTTACACTGTCTCAAGCGAATGGGATATAGGTATGTCAGCCTGTTTATGACTATCTGAACAACGGCCAAGAGCACGGAACTGCTTACTTTCCTTCTCTACATACAACCACTCCACATGAATCACGTACGGATCGGCCACTGCAACCTCTCTCATAAGTCATCTCTCCCTGACATCATCGTGTACGCAACCTATGTCTTCCTCTTTCTCCTACAAAAGCAAAATGAAGGATATTTTTCTTCCAGCTGACGTCCTCTCTCATGGCCCCAACTTCCTTCCTCCTGCCGGCAATAAACATGCAGGGATCCATACGGCCCGCCCCACAACTCGTTAACCAGTTGGCGGCAAATATCAACTTCTGATTGGCCCATGCCGCACCTGCCGCTGTAAGTTGACATACAGCTCGTCCGCCAATCACAAACTAGAGGCAGGGGTTGGGCTATGTGGTAACTTGAAGCTTGTTTGGAAAGTCGGACGATAAAGTGATATAAAATTGGGAATGGACGAGCGGGTTTACGTCGGGTGATTCGTTGGCGAATAAGAAGCGAGATCCGGACGGATATATTCTTTAGGACTTGGCGGGGTCGGCGTGAATATTGTGGTCCGCTTTGAGGAGTCGCTTCATCACATCAATTTAATGCGGCATCATCACGATACTAATTCAACCTCAAGCCATATAAGAAAGACAAGTAAGGTGCGTGCGGATCCTCGAAAACCATCCCGCCCCAAATACGCATTACATGTGCATTTTGTTCTGCATCATGTCAGGTCCGTCTGACTCTACCCTCTCCATTACCACTTTGCCACCAACTCCATTCCCCTTGCCACCAACGTCCAACAAACCTGGATCCACGCCACATGTGCCCGCAGCTTTCGGCCCCCACTCTCGTATCCCCCACATCAGCTCTAGGCTCTCCGAATATATATGCCCATATGAGAACCCGCTGTTTATTTTAATCAAATATCAAGACACTTTTGACTTTATTTCTTTCCACTACACCACTCCAACAAAATGCTACTTATACAAGGTAAGGTTTGATATGATGGAACGGTCACCACGAAAGGTGAGCCTTCTTTGGTATTGGCGGCCACAAAAGAGACCGGTCCAACAGAAGATTGTGGCCGTTGTGACAAACCATTCGCCAGATTTGTCGGGCAATGGTCGCAGTGTTGGTTTGGCATACCAACCAACCTCTTTGCTAATAGTCGCAGACGTCAAGATCTTAGTATCCAACCTTCTAAACACGTTATAAGATCGTATACAAGCCAGCGAGCAAATGTCCAAGTTTTGAATATCCTCAAGTACGAGTCATCAGCCATGCCAATGGAAGGTCTAACCTTCAATAATATGGTAACAAATCATACTAGACGCATATTATACATTCCGGTATCTTCTGCATTGCGTTGCATGAACCGTAGAGTACCATGACCAAGTGTGCGCATTTCCTTTTTCACATAAATACTACTCTACTGTTTCTTCAGTACAAACAAGTATGCATGTACTTTTACACCACCTACAACGACTTGTACCTCTTATTCGTAATTGAGGCAGGGTGGGAACGAAAGCAGTGTGATTGGGGGGGGGTCATCCATCACATTTCTGGGTTGATATCTGTTGTTTAATCTGTGCAGATGGCGGTATTTCAGTTGGATGAATATACTTGTTATATGGAATACTTACGTATCAAAATAGATCCCGTAGTTCTTGGTCAAAGTATTGATACCTCAACGAGAATTCGCAGGAAATTTTCAGCGTTAATAGCTTAAAATGCAACCATCCAACAATTCGAACCTTTGTTTTTTGATGACCTATGCGGAAATTTGGGAAATGCGACAAGGTAGGGTTACTATAGGGTCTACGATAAGCCCAAAATTTTGAAACCTCCAGCCCAAGTATCTGCGATCCAAAATTTTGATATTGCAGCCTTGCGCTACCGGCTAAAATTCCTTTCCATCGACTGAACCATTGTTCCTTTTTATTCTGACGCCGATAAAAAATCATCGGCAGCTCACATATTTCACAATGGCTACCGAAATGGGTCTTCCCCGGGCAACCTTTGCTAAACTTTCCCCTCACCCATACCTTCTCGCCAACCTCGACTCCAATTCCCCCACCGGCCCGTCACGAAGCAATGGCCGCGCTCCCAACGTTGCTCGCCCCCCCTTCATCAATAAATCCAGCTTGACACACGCACACGGAAGCTCTATCGTCCGCTTGGGCGACACCACTGTCATCTGCGGTATCCGTGGAGAGACTATCCCTGCCTCCAAGATTCCTAGTTTCCGCGATTCCAACACTGAGAGCGAACTCCTCGACTACGATCTCTTGGTACCCAATATCGAGCTGGCTACAGGTTGCTCGCCGCAGTTTCTGCCCGGTGTGCCGCCGACGACTCTGGCACAGACACTCAGTACGCGGGTGTTCTCATTGTTGCATTCATCCAAGTTGGTTAGACCGGAGGATCTGCGCATCAGATATTCGCTACCAAAAGCACAGGAAGAAGAAGATGAGATGAAGGATAAGGATGGTGAGGAGGATAGTGAGGCGACGATCATTGCCTACTGGGTGCTTTACATTGACTTGTTCTTCATTTCATTTGATGGAAACCCCTTCGATGCGGCGTGGGCGGCTATCGTCGCAGCACTGAAAGATACAAAATTGCCCAAGGCGTCATGGGATGCGGATCGTGAGATGGTCTTGTGTTCGCGAGAGGAGTCACGGGCGTTGACGATTGAGCCGTTCCCAGTGGCTTGCACGGCGGTTGTGTTTAATGACCGGGATATCGGCACGGCGGGCCAGGGAAAGTACTGGTTGTTGCTGGACCCTGATAGTTTGGAGGGGAAGCTTTGCACTGAGAGTATCACCATGGTGGTTGATAAGACTGGAGGGGTGGTCAAGATATTAGGCATTTCAAAGTCGGGAGGTACGACGGTCTCGCTGGAGTTGCTCACGGCGTATACCGAAGTAGCGGCACAACGATGGGACGAGTTTAAAAAGGCTTTACCATAGATTTGCATTAGAATATCAGGATACCCAAAATACAGTAATGACGAGCATGACCTTCATGGCTGTAGTGACTTATAGTTGCGTGCTTGGAATAACTGGCCAAGAGTGTAGAACAGCAGCAGCATGGCCACCCGATTACCAGACAACTGCTGTGAGATGATTACAATATTCGACACCCTCTATAACTGAGAATATTATAACAAGCCCTGGACGACAGACATTGCATATAGACAATATTGGAATAGCATAAGCAACCACAAAAACATATTGTCACTAGAGAAAATGTATCAACCATTCGAACAACCATTTCATGCGGAAAGACAGCGCCGCTTCTATGGCAGTAGATACCGGCCGATAATAATTTAATCTCCCACCCAGCTTCGCGCATCAGATCCAATGAAGGCCTGATTCTATAACCGCGATGCACAACTAGAGAGTTCTGCACCGCAGCTGTTGCTGATCGGTTGGATTTTAAAAAAAGAAGAAGAAAAAAGAAACTTTGCAACTGAGCTTCAAAATAAATGGATGGAAGGCTCATTTTTGTATGACTAAGCAGTCCACTTTGTAAGTGGGGTTCGAGGCTGGGACTTACGAGTTTCCACTTTTTCTTTTCTTTCATCGTGGAGTTCGGTCCTTGATAAAGAAAAACTTTGCTTCTTCTTTCGTTTTCTCCTATACAGAAAACTTGATCTGCTTCCCCGGTTCTATAATTATCATCTTCACCATGGAGACTCTTGCTGACGAAACGTGGGATGTGGTGATCAATGGTACTGGTCTCCAGCAGTCGCTTCTGGCCCTGTGAGTCTCCGTTCTCCTTCTCTTTTTTATTCAATGTCTAGTCTTGTTCGCGGGGCTACATACTATGCTATCGGTGGCGGGCGGCAAAGGCTAAATGATCTTGATCTGATCTAATGACCCCAAGAAAAGTGCCCTCTCCAGATCCGACAAGAAGATTCTTCATCTCGATCGACGCGAATACTACGGCGGCCCCGATGCCGCGTTTACGCTGCCGGAGGTTGAGGCTTGGGCAAAGGAGAATGCTGCCGCCGATAAAAACAAAGTGTTTCGCTCCACTGTTTTCAGCAAGGTTGACGAGACAGAGGGCAAACTTGGCTCACCGAGATCATATGCCCTAACTCTGGCGCCGCAGTTGATTCACTGTCGTTCGGAACTCGTGACGCAGCTTGTTTCGTCACGGGCGTTCCGCAGTTTAGAATTTCTGGCAGTCGGCTCTTTCTTCATCTACCAACCTGGAACGGATGGTGGAAAGGGGAGTTTGATGAAGCTTCCATCGACACGTGAGGACATTTTTATGACTACCGCGATTCCAGCGAAAGCGAAGCGTGGTATGATGAAATTCCTCAAGTTGGTCATGGATTTTGAGTCTGAGGAGACCCTACCGACTTGGATGCCGCATGCAGATGAAATGCTGTGTGATTACCTTGCATCATCTTTCAAACTCGAGTCTTCCTTACAGACCTTTGTAACGACGCTTACCCTGAGTCTGGATGGCAAGATTACTGTAAAGGAAGGTATCAAGGCCATCCACCGTCATCTGAACTCTATGAATGTGTTCGGCCCTGGTTTTGCCGCTGTCTACCCAAAGTACGGTGGTCTCTCCGAGGTCATCCAAGCCGGATGCCGTGCCTGTGCAGTCGGTGGTGCTACCTATATTCTTGGCACCGGTGTTGAGGGTGCAAAGGCTATTGATGAGGAAGGTGCTAATGTCGAAGTCACTATAACTGGCGGCATTGCTTTAAAGGCTCGCTGCCTGGTTACCGATCAAAGTGTTGCTGGGGGTGACCGTGTTACTAGCAAGATTGTTGCTGTGCTTGAATCTAAGCCAGAGACATTGTTCGAGCCTGCCATTGAGGGGACACAAACACCCGCGGTAGTGATTGTTGCATTCCCTGCAAAGTCATTATCAAGTGAGCAAGAGTATCCCGTATACGCCATGCTTCACTCGAGTGAGACCGGGGAATGCCCCAAGGATCAATGTAAGTTGTTACTCTCATTATTGCATATTTTCTCCATACCCATATCATCTGATCTTTCATGATGAGACTTTTCAATTCTTATCTACGTTATCCGAGCAAATGCTTTGAAGATAATTTATCAACTCTGATTCGAGATCACAATCTTCACTTTTATTGAACCACATAATGGAAACTATCTGCTAACATGCTAATGTCAGGTGTCGTTCACATTATCTCTCTCATATATTCCAACTCCAAATCCGTCGTTGAGACTGCCCTAAATACTCTTCTAGGAATTTTCGACTCTGCCCCAAAGCCTCTCATTCGACTCTACTACGAGCAGGCTGAGGGTGCTTCCACTGTATCCATCAATGGCAACGTCATCACCCTTCCTTGCGCCACTTCTGATCTTGCCTTCAACGATGAACTTTTGAAACCTGTTCGTGAAGCTTGGTCTGCTGTTACCAAGGCCGATGAGAACGCGGGTGAGTACATGAAGTTTGTGGATAGGGAGCCAGTAGACGACGATGAATGAACTCATGATGAATGCCTTTCACATATGTTATGACTAGTACAAGTAATTAATTTGCAAATTTATGAAAACTTTGCATATCTGATATCCTACTATCCTGTGCTCCGTTAAACCCATGAATCTGTGCTCAGATTTCTACCATTACTCATCCGATACAAAGCTCCTTTTAACACCACGAAACTCGGTCGGTTCAATGCCGATCTCGATGATGTGAGTGCCAAGTGCCATCGGGTCATCAGCCGAAATGTACTCGCTCCGAATCTTGCACTCATTCTTGGTCGCCATAGTCAACATATTCAAAAAGGCACTAGCTGCCTCTGCCTTTGTCACTTCCAACGGACCCGCAAACTCAACAAAGTCCATCCACACCATCTTCTCCCCCACTGCAACTCCCCTCCGTCCACCACTCCGCCGCATTGATGCACTTCCACTCATGCTGACCCTGCGCTGCCACGCCCGCTCCCGCACATACTCTTTGAATGCATTGAACTCATTAGCAACCGGGCCAACCTCCTGATCCACAGCTGCCAGATTGCCAACATTATAATCAGTCAGCGAATTACCTGCCTCTGAACTCAGGTGTTCAATATCCTGCAGTTGTGAGCGTCCATGAAGAGGCGAAGCAAGGCGAGAGGCAAGGCCGCTTGGGTCACGTGCTGATTTGGCAGAACTAAGTACAGAGTTGCCTCGGATCCAAGGAGCGAGAGAGGAGTGGTGGTCTACGCTGGGGGTACCTCGGCGGGAGCGCTCGTCGCCTATGGAGAGGATATCGTCTGGTGCACGTCGCGCAATTTCGAGATTGAGAGAGAAGTCTTCGTCCTTGTCAATGATTTCTGGTTGAGGTTTCTGAGTTTTGATGTTGGCAGAGTCGATAATGGGCGTCGGGGCAGTAGGATCGCAGAGGCTATTGAGAAAATTAGGTCCAGCAAAGTGAGGGGCAAGTGGATGCTTGATGGATGGATGGATGTCATCGATGTGACCGATGCCATTACCAAAGACATAGGCGGCGGCATTTCTCTTGCTGTTGCGGACGAACTCGCGGTGTAATTTCCTTTTGGCGAGGTCCTTGTGAGTTTCAAGATAACCACGACAGTCTTCACGGATCTGACTGTCTGGAATTTCTATGTCTTTGTCAAAGTAGTTTTGCAAACGCGGAGCTCGGGTACGACGGATCGGGGCAGCTTGCGCGGTATTAGGTTCTTCCTGTCCGACGGTTTGGTCGGTGCTTCTGATGTTTGTTTTCTTCGTAGGGGCAAAAGCTTCGGCGGCGGGTAGAGGTTCTTCCTCTGGGATGATTGGAGCTTCGTCCTCTAGCAGCATGGCAATGTCATCTGGTGGTTGTTTAGTACTCTTCGCCGTTTTGGCAGAATTTCCGTTAACAAACCCTTGGGCCTGGCGTATATCATCCAGGAACCCAAAATCAAGATCGTTATCTGGCCGGATATGGTCACCCTCGAGACCAAAATCAAGATCCAACGCCAGGTCATCCAATGGAATCAGTTCCTCATCGCCAGCAATACGAATAGCACCTTGTTTAGCCATCGGGGAGCTGCCCGTGTTAAAGGGCATGTTGATACTACTACGGTCGGGACTCTGGCCGAGGTCAAGGAAGATACTGGCATTGCGGCTTGCACGGCGGTGTCGTGAGCCGATGGAGCTGGGTGTCCTAGGGCTCATGTGAGAACTGGTCCGGAGTGTGTTGTTCTGAGAGGGGCCGAGAGAGGTACGGAGGGCGGCTTCAGTGGAAAGAAAGTCGGGGATTGGGAGGGGGTCCCAGAGGAAGACTGGGTTATCCTCAAGAACAATCTGGCGACGGCTATTGCCATGGTTAGTTACTAATCCGCAGATCAGACTTCAAATGTCCAAAGAGATGTCCAAAAGGTCTAATAACTTACGGGGCCTGGACAATATTCGGGGCGACCAAATGATCTTCTTCACTAAGACTATGGGTCATGCGCAGCTTCTGCGACATCCGGGTGGCATCATCAAGCATGTAGATAGTCTTCTGGTTGTAGACGCGGGAAGCGCCATAGAGAAGATTGCTCTGAAGACGGAGAGCCAGCGGGGCTCCGGGGTTGAGGATCTTCTTGACTGCTTTTCTAATGTTGACTTCGCCGATGGCCTTTCGGCTCATGCAAGCTTTGGTGTTCATAGTGGCGGCAAGCCTGATTCCAACTATGTTAGTCGTATCTCCCAATGAGCAAAATTACATATGTGACTTACCAAATGGTGGCAACGCCATATTGATGACTGGTGAGAACTACGACATTGTTCAATTAGAGGCTCTGATCAGAAGAATCAACAGGTTGTCCTCAACTCACTTTCGTGGCTGTAGAACATTTTGACAAATCAATGTCTGTCAAAAAGCGTTTGAAAAGCCGGAAACTGTGGTAATGTCTGATACTCGTTTCGGGATTTCGATGGCAGAATTAACATCAAAGGTGATGATCATTGGAAACCAGGGAAAGAAATGAGGGGTACGGAGTCACAGTGAAAACTCTGTTATCTATTGACTTGGTTTGTTGGAGGGGCCGTCCCAAACCAGAGATGTAACTGCCCAAAATGGAAGTCACCTCTATTGTTCAAGACGGTGCACTTATATCTGCCTGATCGTGAAGGTGTTAATATTACTAGGTGGTACATACTAGTGTATATTAGATGAAATACACTCAATAGGTTCAAATCATAGTAACAACTTTGATTGTTATTGAAATCCAAGTCCAATTTTGATATGTAAACAAATATGTTCCCAAAAAAGGCATCCATCAGGGCTTCTGCCAGTCTCCGGAGTCAATCGATATGTGTTGAGAATTACTTAACACAGAGTTCCTTCGCCATCTCCCGAAGCTTGAATTTCTGCACCTTTCCACTCGCAGTCTTGGGATATTCCTCTACCCAGAAGATATACTTGGGGACCAGATGTGACGATAGCTTCTGTGCAACCCAATTTTTGATGTCTTGTTCGTTAATAGACCCTTCTCCCGCTTTCCGATGCGGTGCCCTGACACCATGCTTCACTATAACAAATACCCCAACACATTCGCCATACTTGTCATCTGGAACTCCCACGACATTGGCATCGAGGATATCAGGATGTTGCAGCAAACAGTTTTCAATCTCCGTCGGGCGGATATTCTCGCCCCCGCGAATGATTAGATCTTTGATCCGACCGGTGATGGTGATGTAGCCGTCTTCATCTAACCGGCCTTCATCTCCAGAATGGACCCAAACTACTCCGTCTTGATCCGGGATACTAACTGCATTTGTTTTCTCGTCGTCTTTCCAATAGCCTTGCATCAAAAGGTATCCTGTTACCGCTACCTCACCACGTTCCCCTAAAGGCAAGATTCGTGTTGGGTCAGATGGATCTACAATCTTCACAGACGTATGTGGTAATGGCCGCCCAACAGTCTGGGTGCGCTTGTCTATGCTATCCGTCGGTGCGGTCATGCAACTCACTGGCGCTGTCTCTGTCATTCCGTAACAGATAGTTATGTCCCTAAGGCCTACCTTTGCGTACAGCTCACGCATGAGAGCTTCTGGAACTGAAGATCCTGCCACAATGCCCTTCACGACATTCTTCGGGGCGGATTGAACAGCCTTGCCATCAGCAAGTACCTCCAACATCGCGATCAGCATTATGACCACACCATACAGTCCTGTCGCATCCTGTTCAATACACATCTTCAACGAGGCCACCGGGTCAAAAGCGGGACTTGGAAAGAGGATAGCCGCACCCGTGGTTGCGGTCGCCATGTAACCCAGGATTGAACCAAAACAATGGAAGAGGGGTGGTGGTACAACTATTCGGTCTCCAGGTTCAAGTCCCATACGCCCAGCTATCAGAGCTCCGTTATTGAGTATTGCACGGTGAGAAAGCATTGCTGCCTTGGGCATCGAGGTACTTCCGGATGTGAGCTGGATATTGACGACCTCGCGAGTATCCAGGGGCGAGTCGGGTACAACTGGATGCAGACTGCCACACAGAAGATCTCGATATTGCGGAAGAGAACTGATTTCATCCGGGAATGATATCCCCGGGTGCTGTGAGAGATTATCCAGGACTATAATATGGCGCAGATTTGGGACTTTCTCGGAGTGTATCGCCTGCCCAGACTGATGTCTTTGCAAGTTTGGGACTAGCTCTTGCAATAGCGGCAAGTTCAAACGGCCGCATGTGGGTTTATACGCAAGATCAGTTGCAGCGCCAATTATCAATACAATTGCATCCAGATATTGAAGAGCCGATTCAACCTGTATAACATTAAAGGCAGGATTGAGAGGTACGAGAATAGCACCAAGCTTGAACACTGCGTAAGTTAGGGCGGCGAACTCGGATGTGTTACCCAGACTAATGGCCACCCGGTCCCCTTTGCAGACGCCTAGCTGTTGTAGAGAGTTTGCGAGACGATTTGATTGTTCGTCCAGACTACGATAGGTCAATGTGGTTTGAGTAGGTTTGACAGTGGCCGTTTCAGGCGAACGGGAGATCACCGCGGGACGGTCTCCATACTGGGATACGATTGACGCGAAATGCTGGGGGATGGTTATTTCGAGCAATGGCGGCTGTTGTAATCAGGTTAGTCAGTGGTGGTACTGAGTCATTGATACGAGTGGCCAATTTGGAAGCAGTACTCTGTCAGGTAGCTTGTGACTTGGGTTCCCCCCTACTCAGAGAGACCTCTTGTGTTTGGCATATATTTGACATACCTCAGTGTGGCCGCTTGTGATGCTCAACCGGTGAAACGCACGCTGCGGGCAGATTGCACGGCAAACACTGGGATGTCTGCTATATTTGTGTAGATACCGCCGGTTAAGAAGTCGAAGTTGAAAGCCCAACATTATGATCAAGATAAAGTCTCGACTTCCAGATGATCAATTTGAAACACTCCATAAGCTAAACTATTCTGCAAGCAATATATCACCATTAATAGTTTTATGACAGGTTTTTTGAATACCATAACTATCAGCAAGTTCTATCGAAGCTACTTGGATTGGAATCGTGAAAATCAGCAATGGCGTGTGTCCTTTACAACCAAATTTGGTGGAGTAGTCCATAATTTATAAGCATCATCACATTAGGGATATATAACCATGTCTCCAACGTGTCCTTTCAAGCCACCGAAATCTTGGAGAAACCATTGAATGATGTGATTATAGCCGAGCCGAGGTCCTACCCGTGTGTGCTCATCAAAGATCTGCTATCCAGGACCCTTTTCTCTAACGTGAGCTAATCATTATATAGTTCTAGAGCAATCTTCTTCTAGTTGTCTAGTGGGTCAACATCATAATCATTTGAGGCCACTGGATGTGATAGGGAAATTATTTCTTCGTCACATCAGTTCACTATTCCTGCACAGACCGATGATAAGATTGTGAATGTTGATCGCTTGACAAAAATTGGAGATGAAGCGGGACAAGGCCGTAGTCGATATTAGGGTTCATACGGGTAGGGTTACATATGATAGGTCATTGGGGTCCTCATGTTGTGGGAAAGTCTTCATAATGTCTCAAGGTGGCACAAGAGACATGTTGACGTAGGTGAAAAGACCAGCCCCATGACAATTTCTGTGGATTGAAATGAAGCCTGCACACATGGCAATTTTGGTATGCATCTGCCCCCTCAATATCTAGGTTGCATATATGTACACAGGATAGAGACAAGTCACCGCTGTTTGAGCCATGAGAAGCCATGCGCCATCTATGTGCTTCTAGTAAGAGAGTACAAGAAGGTTTAGGTGTATCTTGGATACTAACCCATATTGGTTAACCGTAGATGGTTTGAGTATGAGCATGGGTGTGTCCGATGAGGAGTTTATGGGTTTATTCTAGAAAACGCCACCAGGAAAGAATACCAAGGTCAAGAATAAACGCAGCCAATCGAGACTTTGTTGCGTAGATAACACTGCTGTAACCTCACAGTAACGACATTTTCTGGTGATGGAGCGACATGATTCCGCGTTGCACATTTTGATGGAACAGGTCTCGAGATTGAGTTAATGGTGCGTACACAGTCGCTTCTAGACCGCCATGTCTAAGAGTATATCTACCGATACGAGGAAAGGGGGATGCAGCAATGTGTTTGACCATAGTGCTGTGTGACACCGGCTTTATCCCGCCTTACCGCTGGTACTGTGCCGTGATGCGTTGTGTGGCGTATAGAGTGTTTGACTATGGTACTTGGGTCTCCGAAAGAGGGCCACTAATGCCAACACAGCTATATATCAATGAGCTAGCTATCAGAGTAAGCCAGAGTATAGCCAAGTATGAAGAAATAGCATACCTACGGGTACTTGGCCTTCAAAACAAGGTCACGAGAGCATATGCTATGGCGGTTTCAAAAACTTGGTATAATCTAGCCATGTTGGATTCCAAATGGTAGATGTGAGTGGCACTATACCAGTACTGCTGGTTGAGTATTCGTTTGCTTTGTGTCTAATTTTGTCATCATCTAGTGTTTGGGAGTGGATAGCTGCAAATGTCGCACGGTAGCCTATCTTGTCCATGATGCACATTTTGTATAGCCCTATCAAATTACCCACTTAAATTAACCCACTCAATATAGCCTTACATTTGCAAAAGGAATCCTAAGCCTGACAAACATTATGTGTGGTGCAATTTTGGTGTTTGCAGGCTGTAATATTGCAAATAAATTCAGAGACCAACATACTAAAAGTCACCCTTGGATCTGGGGGTGACGGAGTACAATTTTCATTCCTAGACTGATCCATGTTGTCTTTGTCTTCTCTTTTCTCATCGGCACTGCGCCCACGCCAATAGCTTCCAAAGCTTCATCCAACCTAAGCTTATGTTTCCCCCCTCTCAGCAACCACCTTGCACATCTCAGCCCGTGTCCAGCTGGTGGTTGACGGCGCCTTGCAGCTCCACTCTAAACGCAACAACCTGAACGATACGTCGACTAAAATGGGGGCAACCAATTACGCGAAGCTCAAAGTAGGGGACCGAAAAAGCCTCCACGCAGGAGCACAGTGTGCTGCATGAAGAAGCAGAGAGAGCATGAAGCTCTCAAGGTTCACGATGATATACATAGATATGGCCCATTGCAAGTTGTGGTTACTGGGTATGGAGTATAGGGGCCCGACAGCTGTCACTTGTACTTCAGGCGCACCTGTCGCTTAGTGATGACTAAAAGGGACGACTGGGTAAAGCCCAACATAAGATAACTGGCAAGTAAAACTTGCTAGCACAGACAATTGAAATGGGCAGGCATAACAACATAGGTAACGTGACCTTGGATGCTGGACTTAGTTGCATATGCAGCAGGCGGAGGGTGTGGTTGCGTATGTTCTTTCTGTTTTTTTTGTCTGGTATGGTTTTTTGTCTTAGCCGAAAATATAAGTGGGGCTCAACAGCCGCCTTTTACTGACGCGACAGCTAGCGTTGGTTTTCTATATAGAGGGTCGCAGCCCATGATGACGATGAACGCCCGTTCAAAGGTTGCGACCAATGGCAGGAAAAAAAATAAGGCAAAAAAAGAAGGAAAAAAAAAGAAGGATAAAAAAGAAGGATAAAAAAGAAGGATAAAAAAAAGCTCCGACCTTGATTGCCTCGTTTTCTTACTGTAAAGAGCATGCAGGCTGGAGAAAAGCACCCTTACTGAGATTATGTCTCATCTGTTGCCGGTCAAGCCAAACCAAGTAAATATAGAATATAGAGAGCTACCCAACTGGCTGGCTAACATCAACTGCGAGCTAAATCATATTTGTAAGGGGGAGGTTGTGCCATTAGACAGAGAGGGTCTTGATTGAATCCTTCATGTGTTCATTTAGAAGTCTCAGCCGTCTCCTGGTTCTTGATATTGAGAATCTTTTTTTCTTGTATCGATGTCGAGGCCAAATCTCACCTAATCAACTTCATATTACTTTTCCTATTGTCATCCTCGCAAGGCCGTCGCCATTCCTTGAGATTCTTGTCCTTTCTCTCGCTCTATTCCTCATCTGCCAGTCACTCATTCTGGTTGCTGATGATCGCCGCTCTGGTTGCATTTCGCCCCCCCTTCTACGCAAGCGAAAATTCCAATCCGCCTGTTCCTTGTTCCAACGCATATAGAGTGTCAACACATCTGCCAAACCCTAACTTTATTTGCAAGCCTCCTCGCTTCACCCATCCAATCTTACTTGTCTGGTATCGGCAACTTTGCTCTCCATCTCGACCAAAAGCCGTTGCTCTTTTCTCACCATCAAAATCATCTTGGAGCATAGAAACCATCTTTTAGTAGACAGGCGAAAATTCCCCGCCTGCTGACCTCTTCATGCACTCGACCTTCGTGATACCCCCTTGACGGTAGCCATTCACACTGTCGACACATTGCCTTCTGCTCTGCACCACCACCCGGTCGAACATCCAATACCCAAGAGCACGGAGACTTACCGGGGCTCCGTTTTCTATGCGCCTCTGCATCATTCTGGAGCAGACCTTTACCAGCCAACTCCATATTGTCTGACTCGGCGCAATCGATATACCACGTACGGCTTACGACTTCTGTAACCGACCATCTTTTTTATCGTCCCTTTTCCCCTTACCTTTATGTGAAGTTTGAGTTTATTTCGCATTCCAACAAAATAGTCTTTTTTGTTTTCTGTCCCTGTCACTTTCGCCCTTGATTCCGGCACTACTAGAGCTTTAACGGCTCATCCAGTCGCACACCCACCATGGGCCCGGATCGTGCCCTTCATGGCCCCGGCTTGGCAGCAGGGCCAACTACAACGGTCGTTGCCGCTAGCTCCCCAGACGACTCATATGCCCCTCCATGGCGACTGTATTCTAGGCTACGCCAATTTTCTGGTTACATATGGGATGAATCTAAACCTCCAATACATACACCTAACGACATATGGTATGTTTTGTTCAACAGGGCTAGCATTTGACATATTGTCAGGCAACCACGAGCTAGCTAGACACGGCATCGGGTCTATGGTTGTTATCCGACTCATTAATAGTCACTATAACTAACATGTGCTTCCTCACATTATACTAGGCTTATCCACGGCATCCGTTTTGTTTCGGTTTATTCCGCACCCGATGCCACTTATAATGGCGGAACTCCTAGCGGCGGGATGCTACCTCGCTTACCGAATAGATCAACACCTTTCCCGATTCCTACCCCCGATAATGTTGCTTCCCCTCCGCCGTTTCTCAATGATATGCGCTCCAACGAATTGACAATGTCACCTCCGGCGGTAGCCAACAACATTACCGAATCTATCAGAGAAGAACCGATAGTAGCGCGAGTCACCTACAACGTCTTCCGCGAAGAGCGCAACTTTCAGATAGCCAAGACTCTGTCATCATCATCAGATAGCAAAGTAGACTATATAGTTCGTCCTTTGGACTTTCTACGTTTAAACCCCGTTGCTGGTGATCGCGGAGCTATCATCGTCACCATCTATGAAGACCCAGGAGATAATGATATCATGCACGCTATGGACCTCGGTCCTGCCTTTTATATGACTCGCAAGCAGGGTGACCAGTTCATACCAATATTCAACGAAAAACCAAACCTTGGACTTCCTGTATCACTTACATACTTCCTTGACTTTGCTATCGGCGCAGCACGGTGTCTAGAGATGCTCCATCATCAACATGAAGTCGTTCACGGAGAGATTCGTGGCGATTCATTCCACTATAATGTAAAGGAAAACAAGGTCAAGATTTCCGTCTTTGGTTCTGGAATCAAATTCTTCGAACATGGTCTCTACGGCTCAACATGGACATACTATCTCTCACATGGACTTGGCGCCCGCAACCGCCTGCTGTACATCAGCCCTGAACAGACTGGCCGTATGGCAGTTGAACCAGATACGCGCACCGACATATACTCCCTGGGAATTGTTTTCTGGACCATGCTCACGCGGCAGCCGGCGTTCGAGGGCGAAAATGTGATTGAAATCGTGCAATCGATCCTGCGACACCGCATCCCCGATGTTTCACAAATCCGTATGGACGTTCCACAAGCCATCAGCGACATCATACAAAAGTGCACAGCCAAGACTGTCAATGACCGTTATCATTCTGCAAGTGGCCTGCGGTTTGATTTGCAAGCTGTACAGCAATACTTGGTGAATGGAGACCTTGAAGGCCTTCAAGGATGGGAAGCAGGCACCCGGGATGCGTCGTCACTATTCACACTCTCAAGCACCATGATTGGTCGAGACAAAGAGCGTAATATTCTGCAAGGCGTTGTGGAAAGAGTTGCCGCTACACTTGCGGTGAACCCCAACATTGCCGCATTGAGTCGAAGTGACACTATTAACGGAGGCGAATCGTCACCTTCGTCAACCTTTGCTACAGATAGCTTTACTGATGCCGCTGGTGATATCTCAAGTGAAAACGGAAGCAGTTCTCTTGGCGGTCTAAATCGTGTCAACTCATCCGACTCAAAGCGAGTCAGTGCCACAGCCCCGACTAACGGTATCGAGGCCATGTCCGTATCAAATTTTAGTGAATCATCATCCCGACTTCGCCCATGGGAACGCAACCAGGCCATCAACACCGATACTATGAGCATAGCTGAAAGCATTGGAACCAGCACGAGCATTGGAGAGGGTGGCCGGCCACCATCTACTGACATTTCTTCAACTGCGCTCTCTCGTCCGCGAACTTCAATCAAGTCACGAAGACGCGGCCAATGCGAAGTCGTGACTATCGAAGGACCCGCTGGTATGGGCAAAAGCATGCTTGTACAATCGGTTCTCACCGATATGCGTAAACGCGGCTATTGTGCAACGGGAAAGTTTGACAATGCCCGCCGAACTGCCTTTGGACCGTTGCTCAAGTTGCTATCGTCTCTCTTCAAGCAGGTTTGGGGTGAGCGCAACACCGAAACCCCCTTTCACCAAGAATTACGAAACTGCGTCGAGCCGATTTGGCCTCAACTCCATACCGCCCTTGGCCTACCTGTATGGCTCCTCTCCACTGGTATAGACGGCGTGGCATCTCGTGCCAGTCCATCTCCATCTCGTGCCAGCAGTCGACAGGGTTCTCCGCCCGCTCTGGGCTTGACTGTTCCTGCTCTTGCATCTGCCCACGCTAGTCGCGGTTCCTCTCCAATAACTCCAATGACGCCGTCCCCCACATCAGCACCAATGAAGGCTTTTACGAATGACATGGATGGATCCAAAGGGTCGCCTAGCTCCAACAAGAGTATCTGCATGATAAGTGTTGTCCTGGAAGTGCTTCGTCTGTTTGCGCGCCACAAGTTCCTATGTGTGTGCTTGGATGACTTGCATTTTGCCGACGACGAGTCGCTTGATTTGATAACCCAAATTATTGGTGCTAAAATCCGAATGGCCATCATTATGACGTACCGACCTGATGAGATTTCTGCAGAGCGCGTGCACAGTCTTATTCACCCATTCAACTGCGATGGTAAGTGTTTTGACATATCTAATTAACTACCTGCCCATTCTTCTCCTCTCCTGGATGGTGGGGGCACTTGGACTTTGCTTATCTACGTTATAAACAAGCATGTTAGTTAGCCCTACACATATGTGCCCGTGCTAACCTTGTTTTTTTTTCTTACACCATTGATAGGTTGTACTCGGCCTGGCCCTATAGTCACCAATATTCGTCTCAATCCACTGTGTGAGGACGACGTTATTCAATACGTCGCCCTCACACTCCATCGGACCCGGCACGAAGTTGCGCCACTTGCAGTCGTGATACATTCCAAGTCTGGTGGTAATCCATTTTATATGCGTGAAATGCTTACGGCTTGTCACCGCAAGCGTTGTGTCCTATACGGCTACCGCGAAGGCCGCTGGGCTTATGACGTTGATAAGGTGTACGCAGACTTTAGTGGCAATACGGCCTACGACGTTCTTGACACAGGTTTCGTTACACAACGGCTGAAAGAATTACCATCGACTACCCGGGCTATTCTCACTTGGGCTTCACTTCTGGGCAACTCGTTCTCATTCCAGCTCATCTGTCATTTGTTGAGCGGTGAATTCTTATATGACGAAGACGAGGATGAATCTCGCACTACTGAACCGCTGACAGAAACACCGACAGAAACACTGAGGGAAACTCTCACGGAGACGCTGACGGAAACATCGGCAGAAACACCGGCAGAAACACCGGTAGCAACACCGGCAAAAACATTGACAGATGAGACAGCCAAGGACTCTGATAGCAATCGCACAATGACTCTGGATCTGGTGGATGAGGCCGATGTGTACCGTGTGTATACACAAGCTGATGCCATCTCTGGTCTCAATACAGCTATCCAGGCTTCAGTTCTTGTACCATCTGAAGTCGACGATCGTTTCCGCTTTGCACATGATCGCTACGTACAAGCGGCAATGGCAATGAAACCATGCAGCTTACAAAAGATGCATTTTGTCATTGCACAAACCCTTCTCAAATATCAACGTCAGGACGACCAGCGTATACGTGAACTAATTGCGTCACATGTGTGCGAGGCTGCTCATATTATCAGGAAACGAGTGCCCCACCGCCGAGTCTACCGCCAACTTCTATCTGACTGTGCTCAAGCAGCGGTAGAAAGTGGTGCGCGACCCACTGCAGCCAAGTTTTACAACACGGCTGTGTCCTTGTTGCAGGATGATGCATGGAACGATCAGACTGAAGACTGCTCGTATAATGAAACTTTGAGCTTGCATGTCAAAGCGGCGAACTGTTCACTATATCTCGGTCATCATGCATCTGTCGCCAGCTCGGTTACCCAAATATTGGAACATGGCCGGACTCCCATCGACAGAGCTCCAGCTCATGTACTGAATTCACGCATGCTATCTCAGATTGGTGACACCGGGGCAGCGTTGACTTCTCTCAAGCAGTGTGTTGATGCTCTGGGTGTAAACCTGGATGCAAACCCGACTTTTAAGAAATGTAATGCAGAGTTCCTAGTGTTGGAGGAGAAGTTCAAGAAGATGGATGTCAACATTATCATCAAGGCGCCCCCGGCAGACCCAGCTACATTTCATCAAGTAGGTGTTGTTTTGGCCGAGGCCTTGATAGCTGCCTGGTGGACTGACTCTGTAGTCTTTTACAACTTGGCTCTTGCCACCGTCAACATGTACTTTACTTGCGGATACTTTCCTCAAGCCGGTATGGCCTTTGTTTTTCTTGGAATGCTTGCTATTAGCTATCTCGAAAAGACAGAGCTTGGTGTGCAGTTGGGTGAAATTGGTACGGAGCTTTTCCGTCGCAATGACCAGGAAGATCAGTTGATTAACCGTGGCTGGATGATCTATTTCAAGTTCATTAGCCATCTAACAGACCCCTTGCCACTTTCCGCCCTGCATCTCGAAGAAATTGTATTGTCTGACAGAACTGATGGCAACTTTGTGGCTGAGCTCATTGCCGCCGGTCTTGCGGCGATGGCTAAGCTCGCCCTTGGTGAGAATTGCTACCGGCTAGAGATTTGGTGTGTGACTGCGTATGAAGATATGCCGGGGTGGGAGTCGGACACTCGTGGTGGATCATTGTTAATTAGTGTCCGTCAAGCAGCCCGGGCACTGCAGGGCAAGACTTCAACCTCGAATCCACACCAGCTTTTCTCTGATGAGGATCACAACATGGAGGCGTACAAGACATGGATCTCTGAGATCACCAACAACGGCGGGCGGTCTCTGGTGGTTTATGAGATGATTGAACTTAGCATCCTCGTTTTATATGGCCATTTCCATGAGGCATTGGCGGTTGGTAAGCGTTGTATAGACAACATTGACTTGCTTTGGTCTGCTAGGAGTAACAGACAATCACTATTGTACTACTCATGGGCTTTGACCAGTGTGACTCTGGAAAAGGTGCATGATGAAACTGGCAAATACCAGCCTGCAGAGGTTAAGGACTCCATCAAGGCGGCTATTACCGAGATCGAAGAGGCGATTCGCAAGGTTGAAGTTCTCACTGTGATTTCTGATGTTAACTACAAACATTGGCTTTGCTATATGCGCGGTTTCATCAAGGAACTACAGAGCCTGTTTGGTGACGCTGTACGACTTTACGAAGTTGGTGTTGAACATTCGGCTGAATATAGCTTTCTGTTAGAGGAGGCCGTCGGCCAGTTGTTACTCTGTAACCTGCTTAGTCGCCGTTAGGCCCCATGGCTTGCCGGTCGCTGTCTACAGGAATGCTTGGGATTGTTCCGCAACTTTGGAGCTTTTGGAGTAGTAGAATACTTGGAGCAGCATCACCAAGATTTGCTGCAGCGTCATGCGCGTCGTCCTCGCGCTGTTGACAAGGGCGTTCAAACGGACAGCTTTGCCGCCGAGTCACATGTCAATGCCAAGTACGCTGACGCGGAAACTGGCGACAACCATCTTCATACACATCACTACCCGACTCATGATCGGGCGCACTCGAATTACCGGAATCCAATTATGACACAAACTATGACGGCGACCATGGCTGAAACTATTGAGAACAAAATGATCTGTCTCGACGAACAGTGGCAGAGTAAGAGTCTTGACCGCGAGGGAGGGACAGGCTTACCGGAACTCGATATCATCGATTTGCAGGCGATTCTGCGATCCTCCCAGGTTATCTCTTCTGTTTTACGTGTTGAAGATCTGCTGCGGACCATGTGTGATGTCATTTTACAAACATGTGGTTCGGCTACTCTTGTCGGTATCGTCACCAAGGATCACCCTACAGAGAGTTGGGTGCTGACGGCATCTGGGTCACCGGAAAATGGGGCTACCGCTCATTTGCCCGGCGTCTCGCTGGATCTAGCCAGCCATATTGCGGAGAATGTCATTCATTACTGCACCCGCTTCCGCGAGTCTGTCTTTGTTCAAGATATGAAGAACGAAGACCGGTTTGGGAACATTAGTCAGTCATGGATTGACCTCAACCCGGGTGGCAAAGCCATCATTGCAATTCCCATCCAGCACGTCAATAACCCAATGCTCGGGGTCTTGTATCTTGAGGGAAACCCTTACTCGTTTACGGACCGTAACATGATGGTTCTTGGACTCCTCGTCAACCAAATTTGCATCAGTTACAGTAACGCTCTTGCCATGAAGGCACTGGAGAAGGCATCAGCCGAGACAAGCTCTGCAGCTGCTGTACAGAAGAAGGCGCTTGATCTGGCTCGTGCTGCCGAACAAAAGGCTCGTGAATCCGAGACCAAGGCTCGCCATGCTGAGGAGGAGGCCAAGAAGAATGTCCAACTTGCTGAGGAAGCAGCTCGCGTCAAGTCGAGCTTCCTTGCCAATGTTTCCCATGAACTGCGCACTCCCCTCAACGGTGTCATTGGAAACGCAGACTTGTTGTCACGAGGGAATCTCGACGCGGAGCAACAAGAGATTGCCGAGTCCATCCGAGTATCCGCCGATTTGTTGCTTGTTGTGATTAATGACCTGCTTGATTTCTCGCGCATAGAAGCGCAAAAGATGCAGTTGCATAAACAGCCCTTCATGCCGCACGTGTTGGTAAGTGAGGCTATCCGGGCGACTCGCTTTACTCACAAAGAGAAGCTGAGCGTCAACATTATTGAGGCTATTGGTATTCCGCCAGACTTGAGTGTCGTGGGTGACCCAATCCGTCTTCATCAGGTTCTTGGTAATCTGATTAACAACAGTGCCAAGTTTACAAACGAGGGCACCATCACAATCGGTGCGCGTATTGAAAAGGACACTCCAACGGCATGTGTTTTGGGTTTCTGGGTTGAGGATACTGGTATTGGTATTGAAAAGGATGTTCTTCCTCGTCTATTCCAACCTTTTAGCCAGGCTGACAACAGTACATCTCGTGTCCATGGTGGCTCTGGTCTGGGTCTCAGTATCTGCAAGAGTCTTGTACAGTCCGTCATGGGCGGCACTATTGATCTGGAGAGTACTCCTGGGAAGGGAACTAAAGTTTGGTTCCAGATCGAATTCGAGAAGGCTGATCCTCCGCAAATTCCAGGTGACCCTAGCTCTGCCGGGCACATGCCACCGGCTCTGCAGCGAGCTGAATCAGACGATCTCTTATCACCAACCGAGGCAGGTTTTACGCCTGTTACGCCCACCACACCCGGGATCGTCCTCTCACGTATCCCAACGGCTGATGTGCGTGTTTGCGTTGCCGAAGATAACATGATCAACCAGCGTATAGCTGTACAGTTTCTCCGTCGCCTTGGATACGTACACATTGATACATATGACAACGGCCGCAAGGCCGTTGATGGCTTACGAAGAATGGCAGCTGCCAAGACACCATATCATCTTGTGCTGATGGATGTACAAATGCCGGTTATGGATGGTTACCAAGCTACAAAGGTGATTCGTCAAGAGCCTGTTCGAGAAGTCCGCGATGTACTCATCATTGCCATGACAGCCAGTGCAATCCATGGAGATCGAGAGAAGTGCCTGGAAGCTGGCATGAATGATTATCTGGCTAAGCCTGTCAAGAGCGAGGTCTTGAAGAAGAAGATTGAAGCATATATCCGTGCGACTGAAGCTCAGATGCAGGCAGCGCTGCCGATCCGGTCGGTAGCGGCGGTAATTAAGGGAGCGGCCACTCCGGCTGGTGGTGCGGGCGTTGTTGAGGGTGCTATTGTACCAGCAGCGCCTTAAAGGGGTGGTGCGACCTGAATGGTGGAGGGCCGGGGAAGGATATTTGGTTGTGGGTTTCTGTGATTATATGCGTCTTTTCTTCTTATCATGCATGTTTCATAGATAATTTCTGGGGGTGAACCCGATGCTACGAGTGTGTGGGGTTCTTGTACTGGTTGTTTGACTCGGTATTTCTTTTTTTCTTTTTCTCTTTTTTTCTTTTTTTCTTTTTTTCTCTTGCAATGATCATGACGATGGGTATGTTTGGTGTTTAGGTGGGATTTTGTTCGTGATTATAATTAGTTGATAGCATTTAGAAATGGTTAATATCACACTCTCTTTGTATCATGTAGTTGATATCTTTTGAGAGATTACCGTTCAATCTTCCTTTTACATCTCTGACTACGGCTTGTAGAACTATTCCCAGAATTGTATCTATGCGAAGTGATTCACACAAACTATTGACATATCCAAGACATACAGTAGCTTAACTACAACGGGCTGGAATTGCTCTGTGGCCCTTCACTTTGTATACGATACGAGCTTGTTTCGGAATCCACAAGTTCACTAGAGGAAGCAAGATGATGGATGTCAAAGGAGGGACTTCTGTTTGACTAGAATGATAGTGACCCTAACCCTACCATTGGTTTACATGTCTCTCGGAAGCAGAACAATAATGATATCATGGTTATATTGCCATACGCTATTAATAATCATACAGTAAGCATATTTCGCTCCCCATATCTACTCCAATCCTCTCAAGTAATCGAGAACTAGCCGGAGCCAAGAGACAAGAAGCAAAAGAAATGGCAAATGTCCAGATATCAGGAATCGAGAGAACAATACTAAACGGGGACCTATCCTGTAAAGAGACAAGGAAGCTAAATCCCCAGGGAGAAGGCGGCTAGACGGCAGGCAAGCAAGGTCTCTCTGTAGGTAAGATAGTCAATACGGTGCCGGTGCCGGTTCAAGTAGAAGAGACTGAGAGGCGGAGAGGGTATAAGTAATCAGAGGTCAAGGGAAACATGGAAACACGAATACACTCACCCTACAACGAGAGACACAATCTAGTGTTTTTTTCTTTTCTTTTTCTTTCTTTTCTTTTTCAACTTCCTTGCTCTGTACAGATTAAGCCTGGCAAAAAGTGGCATGAGACACTCTTGTGCACATGCAGGTAGGTCTCTTGGGGCCCATTTTAGCCTACGAGAAAAGAAGGTTGCAGATGAGGTTGCATGAGGACATGGCCACCACAGCAATAGTCGTGGAAAACACGGCGACAGCGAGGCCGCCAGCGTGGCGATGTGCAGGTAAGCGAGAGCCTGGAAGACGATGATG
>MKGJ01000070.1:0-12839 GCA_002018255.1 Bretziella fagacearum | reverse complement strand
GGGGGGGCTTATATTTCGGGTGTACTATAGGCAAATGAAGACGGCCCGCCTTTACAGGGAGTGAAATGAACCAAAACAAACGGAGTGATTTGCAACAGAATGACATGTTTGAATGACTTCTTCTGAACTGCATGAGATATCGGACTTGTACTATACGCTTAATAGAAAAAGCAAGAAGAAAAAAGGAAACAGTATATCCGTAAGTCCCCGATCTCCCATTGACTTTTCTCTTCGTGTTCTCCTCTCCCCTCTTTCTAGTATACCGTATCAATATAGTTCTGGCCTCACAAGGTCACATCCAATATGATGGTAAAAAAAGAAAAGAAAAGGTCTCCTCGCCACGCGTTTTCTGGTACTGGACATGTCGGTTCTCAACATTGGGTATTGCAGTTGTGTACACCTGATGGGAGAATAAAGGAAGGGTGGCCTGCCACATACTCTGATGCCTTGCTGTAATCTTTGTATAATGGAGGGTGTCACACACTGTGCAGTAAGCATAGACCTCCCGCTTGTAGTTTCATAGACATCTAGCCAGTTACTATTTATTACCTATAAAGTTTGTTAACTACAAGACCCCAGCCAAGGCCAGCCAAGTGAAAAGGACAGCTGCAAGCCAAGTTGTTTACCTGACTGTAGCACTATAAGCATGTGGTCTATAACATATACAACATATATAACTCAAAACCACCATGTCTGTAGGCTTCTAGCCAAGTCCATGCAAGATTTCAAAGGACCTACCTATGTTATATTGTAGCCTAAAGCCATGCAGCTGTCTCCAAGGAGAATATGCTTTCCAAACCGCGAGTCAAATACCGGGGCTGTTCCATAGTTACTGACCTGCTCTCGGGGAAAGGGTCCGTATAGTGTGCTACATGGTAGAAGAATTTATGAGTGGCACCAGAGTCCAACTCTTTTTTGTCTTTTTTTTTTCTTTTCATTTCTGTCAGGAGGGCTTACCTACCTTGATTCTTGGTACCATAACCAGCTCTTTGACTTTTGTAATAATGCCTAGTACTCCCCTGAAGTGAGATGGTTTCAGGCTTATGGAACCCATCACCAGTTGAGATCTCGGGCTTCTTTAAATACAACCGAAAGGTAGACAAAAAAAAAAGGAGAAAAAAAAAAAGGAAAAAAACACATGGGTGCTATTCTTTGTTTTTCAAGTAACCCCCCCCAATGAGATCGGAAAGAAATATAAAAAGAAATCACGGATTATTCTCCTATTCACGTAATTTATAGAAAGAAAATATCTTCCCCAAGAGCCCGTGTACTAACTTACCATATCTCTCCCGTATCGGGTAATGAACAAAGACTCGAGCTTCAAAATATTACTTTGCTGGATCAAAAGAAAGTCTATTTTTATCTGCATGCATATGCATACATGTGTAGAAGCTAGCTCAAAAGGTATCCGCAATGCTCCCCGTCAATGCCGGTAATCACGCCGGAACGGAGGGATACCACCGCCCATTATCTAAACAGGATCAATGAGCTGACCCCTTGGTGGTATTCAAAAGACCCAAATACAACTTAACTTTTACCATTCTACAGTTGTAGCCAACGATTATACTAATGCATGCGCTCTCCGTTTTCGTGATCCAAAGCTAGACGGTGTTGTGTCGTACGGAGATGATGTAGATGGTGATTGATATCCCGTACTAGAAACAAATTGTCTCTTATGATAGTTCCTTTCGGTGACGGTTACCTCGCGTGGTGGCGGCCGAGAATAAATACTGTCAGGCTGCTCCAGTCACAGTAACCGAGGCGAGGAAAAAAAGCCCCGATGCGACGTAGCCCCTCACTACACGAGGACAGGGAGACAATATGACAACATGAGTGAGTCTATTGTTTATGGGGGAATGTTGGTTTGTTACCAAGTGAACTCGAAGCCTCTCATAACCATTACGATATAAAAGAAAAATCAGAGGATAATAATAAAAAATAAATGGTGAACTATTTATATACTCTGAATAACTCCGTGCCAAAGGCCCCCTCCTCCCCACTTGCCCACGTACATTCGCCCGACTGCGCCCTCCTAAGAAGCTTAAGTTGGTGATAACGACATGGCTATTCCCGTCTGGAACCCCCCCCTCTATAAATGAGCTAGCTCTGAGCTAATAGCAAGTCCCAGAGTCAACTCCAGTATCTCCATCTGGCCGAAGCACCAGTTTGTAGTCAGTTTGTAACCATCAACATGAGTAAAGGTGTGAGGGGGCTGCTTGTGGATGTTACAATTGCTCTTTTCATCAACTATTGATATCAAAACACACACGCCATTCTCTTCTTGCACATGGTCAACTTTGAAATTCAACCTCTAATACAAAACTCTTTTTGGTTTTGTTTTTGTTTCCATCTAATCCCCTCCATCATCTCTATCATCATGGCCCCCTCCGGCAAATTCCAAATCTCCGTTGCTTACGCCCCCACCTCTGGCGCCACTTTTGACATGGACTACTACCTGACTAAGCATATGCCTCTTGTCGAGTATCATTGGAAGCCTGTAGGCCTTGAGTCTTACAAGGTCGTCGAGTACAATACTTCGGACCCGACTAAGCAGCCCCTTCTCCAAGTCCTGTGCATTATGACCTAGAAGGATGCCGCAAGTTACAAACCTGCTAGCGAAGCGGATACTGCCAAGGTTCTCTTTGCTGATGTGGCCAACTATACGGCTATCCCTTATCAGATTTTGACTGGAACTGTCTACTAAACTTGGTTTGTCCTTACAGCACGCCTCTTTGGACAACAACAAGAATGATTATTTATTAACAAAGTGGAGGGTCTGATAGATATGCTATTATGGAAACACAACAATGACGGCAGGCTCAGACACAGTCTTGATATAAGACTTCTAAAATATACTCAATTTTTATACATGAGAAAAACGAAATGTCAAAATACCTAAACATGCTTCAACACAAAAACGCCAATATACAAAAAGAAGAAAAAAAAAAAAAAAAAACATGACACTACAAAGAACTGCACTTGAACATCCGATTCATGTACCATATATCAAGCCCAAGCTACCCAATGACTAATATCATGATAAGAAAGACATCATGACCAAGACCGTAATAACAAAAGAGAGAGAAAAAGAAAACAAAGACAAGCCTCACTAATAATAAGCAAGGCCCGGCAACGTTGACGAGGGTTACAAAAGCCTCATACAAAGTATAAGATGCCTTGTAGCATGAAAAAAAAAAAAAAAAGTTGAAAAAAAGGGAGGCAAGAATTAACAAAATAGACAAAGTATGTAAGTTAGATTCAGCCGTTCAAAGTACAGTTTTGTAGTAAAGAAAGAACTAAAAAATAAAAACACCATAATAAAATGCATGATATATATATATATATATATATGCTTCTTTGCGGTCATGTTGTTCGATTACCAAGGAGACAGTAGATATGTGTCCTCTGCACATTAGTAAAATGGGCAACCAACAAGTTAGACCAAACACATAGCGAATACCGCTTGAAAACAAAATATCAAGAGAAAAAAGAAAAAAAAAAGAAGAAAAAAAAGGACTTGATCAAACACCCTCGACCCAGATGAAGGTGCATAGATTTTTGTTCTTCAAAAGAAGTTCGCTTATACCTAAAACAGGAATATATATCTCCCTTCTTCCTTTGTTCTTAACCTAGACCCTGCGAGAAGAAAAAAAAAAAAAACAAAAAAACAAAAAGAAAATTCCCCCGCACAGGGTTTAGAGCCGGACGGGACAAGCGTCTGAAACAAAAGTCAAAGCCAAGAGTTGCCATCCTGTGTAAGCGGGGGACCCGCGGTGAGAACGGAGATTACAGGCGCAAGGCGAGCAATGGAGGACAGATTGAATATAAGTGAGTGTAAGCAAGGAAACTTTCACCGAAAGGAGAACGCTGTAGATTTTGTGAGGGAGGCGCAGAGAACAAAAAATTCTAGGAGCTCAGCACAAAACAAGAGCCCTTTTTTCTTTCTTTTCTTTAGTCTCTATCACGCTCCCTTTCTCAGTCTCTGTTGTCACTCTGACGCGGCTCTTCAGAAAGTAGTGAAGACACTGAATGGCCACCTCCACTCCGCGGTGCTTCCGGCCCATCTCTGCTGGGAGCATGTACCGTCTGTGCCGGTCCAGGATACTGGCTTGCATGCGGCTGCGGTGTATAACTTCTACCCGGACCCATGCTCTCCGCACGAGATCTCTCGCCTCTAAATGTTCCTCCAAAATCACTCTTCTGCCTCGAGTGGCTTTGCCGGCGGCTTGGCGGGCCAAAGGGCGGGGGTGACCGGCCATCTGCGGGTGGACCAGTGGCTTTTCGTTTCTTCGGTGACTCGGCTATAAAAGGGGCAAAAAGAAACAGAAAAGACGAGCTGTGTTAGTCGACAAAGACCAGAGTCCAAATGTAGAATACTCTGATAACGTAGTTCTTTTGCTATATGTATATATATATATATAAACTAAGGGGGGAGGGGAAAGAGGAGACCCCATAATTCACAACGACTCGCGCTTGCGCTTCGCCGTTTTTGACAACGAGGAAAGTGACGAACCAGGAGGGGCGGCCGGTTGGCCCGTAGCCGAATGCACGGCAGTAGTTGTTGCCGGTTGTGCTGATGACGAAGAAGATGGCGGCTGCCAGTGGTGAAAGTAGAGCGACTGGCCACCACCAGAGTGAGGCTCGGAGCTGGCGGAAAGCTGTGCGGGCTGATATGTTGAGGCGTGAGCTGCAGGAGGGGCGGCGCCGCTGGTGTTGATGGCGGAAAGTCGGCTAGAAGGAGGCATGATGAGGTTACGGCCAGGGCCACGGCTGGCTGGGGATGCAGGGTGGGCAAAGGTATATGTACCTGATCCAGCACTGGTAGGACCGCCATAGACAGCATATGATTGAGATTCACGGCGGTGATTAGGAGATATCGGAACTGGAGGACCATGGGGGGTGACAGAGGTTATGGCGCCAGCTATGGCCTGTTGCGCCCATTCAAGAGCAGCTGGAGGCAGAGGAACACCTCCCATGCCGGCAAAGACAAAGGGGATCATGGTTGGGGGGATGCCGCCGGCTAGTGACGACCGGAGCATCTCAAACTCAATCTGTCGTTGCTCACGACGGAGTGTTTCTTGCTTAGTTTTTTCCTCTTCCTGCCGTCGTTTGTCTTCTTCGGCCTTGGCTGCTAACCAGTTTTTCATAGACTCTTCAGATCCTTGCCATTGGGGCGGAGGTGGCAAAGGGCCAAGTGCCTGAGACTGCTCATAAGCAGGAGGTGGCCGAGATAGGGACTGTGAGTGATGATGGCCAGGACCAATAGGACCATGAGAATGCGGTAGCGGTTGTTGCTGCTGGTGCATTGCTGGAGAAAGTTGTTGCTGAGAAGGAGGAGGAGGAGGAGGAGGTTGCTGTGGTGGAGGCGGCGGCGGTTGTTGCATCTGATGGTGCTGGTGCTGGTGCTGGTGCTGATGTAATGGAGGTGGAGGAGGGGGCGGTTGATGATGATGTTGCTGCTGCAGTGGTGGTGGCGGATGCTGTGACATGTGTTGTGGATGCGGAGGGGGATGAATGTGCTGTGAGCTTTGGGGATGTTGAGGGTGCTGTTGCGGATGAGGGGGAAGATGCTGCTGCTGCTGCTGCTGCTGCTGCTGAGGATGTCCGGAATTATGGCCTGGATGCGGAGGAAGTAGGCGCGCATGGCCTGGAGGTAGAACGGACTGAGACGATTGTCCTAGAGCCGCTGGGGGCGGTAACCGGCCGTGTGATGACATTTGCTGTGAGTACGGACTGTTGGCGGAGGAGCTGGCGGAAGCTTGTGGTTGAGCTATTCCTTTATAAGAAAACTCTTGGTAGGATGAAGGAGGTGAGTGTCGAATGGTTGCCGGTGGAGTGGGCAGGTCATGGGCTTCTCGGTAGCCAAAAGCAGGCGGCTGTTTTGATGTGAGCATGATGGCCTGGACGACAAAGAGGTAATTGGATGACAAGATCGACGTGAGTTTAAAAGCGTGGCTTTTTGTGTGCTTAAAGGCGATGGTGTTTCATGAGGGCCAAGAGTAAATGGAAGAGGGGTTTTCCAGGGAGGGATTATGTGCTGTGAAGAGAAGAAATTGCCGAAACGGGGCAGGGAGGCAGAGGAGGGGGAGGGGGGAGGATGGATGGGTGTCAGATAGAATAAGAAGGGAAAGCCAAAGTACAAGTTCAGGTAGATGCTAGCCGAGTGTGCAAATACAAACAAAAATATATATAAAAAAAAAAATAGACAGACAGACGGAAGAGAGTCATGTAAAGTGTGAAATAACCAGGAATCAAAACAATGGGTATGCAGGATAACAAGAGGAAGAGAGGGAGAGAGAGGAGAGGAGAGGAGGATAAAACTACCCCAAGGGCTGGGGTTGTCAGTTGTATATAACCTTTAATGGAAATTTAGGCTAGGTCAAGGTTGCTCATGGCTGGATTCGGCACCCTTCACCACCGCATATGAAACTTGGGAACAGTGGATGGGCTCGGGTTCGCAGATGCCAGCTTGAGCCTTGCTTTGGCAGCGAGTTCCAGCACCGGGGAAGCAAGAGCGTGGATACAAAAAGATATGCCTTGATGAGGAGGGGAGATGCTATAGACAGCCCCAATAGAGTTGAGTAAATGTGAGAAAAGGAGCTTATTGTTGAGGACATTCATCGGCTTGTCATGATGCCCTGAGCGGCTGTGACGGAAGGACCGTGAGAGAGAGAGAGAGAAGAGGTGATGATGGTAGACTATTCATAGTCAAGTAGATGAAGCACTAGATCATACAACTCTCTCTACTATGAGCCATCGTGAGCTACTTTTCTTTTTCTTACAGAGTCCTATAGCCCCAAATGTCTTTCTTTTTCCCCTTCAACCTCTGTTGTTTTCTCTTCTCTCTCTCTCTCTCTCTCTCTCTCTCCATCCTGGTAAGGATTCTTTCTAGTCTCTCGCCAACTCCATAAACTCACTCGCCACTCACTCGCCGGCTGCTACCTGAAAAAAAGAAAAAGAAAAGGACTGCAAGGGAAGCTTTTCCTAACAACAACCACAAACAACCTTGCTTTTTTGCCTATTTGAGCCAATTTAGTCCAAAAGAAACCCCGTGGTTATATGCAGCCTTTTATTCTGGGCTTTCACGGGTGGCCTTGACCCAACCAGGGTTGTGGTATTGTATGGGGGGGGGGGTGGAATGGGGAGTGAACCAAGTAGGCAAGGAGGGGCTTGGGTCAGACTTGGGAAAGACAGACGGCCAGGGTGGGAGTAAAAAAGGGGGGGGGGCGTGCAGAAAACGAGAGGGGGGGAAACAAGCCCAGAATAGTAGACGAGAAGGAGTGGATATGTGTGAGTGCATGTTGCTGCTATTGTTGTTATGTGCCTGTGTGTGTATGTCTGTGTGTGTATGTGTGGGTGCAAGAAAGCATGAGAGCGTGGCGGGAGTGAGGCAAAGAAAAACATGAGAGTTGTAGACTTCCGAGAAGAGATGGAAACCTAGGGATAGCAAAAGCAATTCCACCTTTTAATATGGCCGGTAAGTCTATAGCTTGAAGAATCAAAGCTAGAATCCCATTGATCTAGTGCTAGGGACACGCCAGATCTCTCTCTCTACTACCGCTAGGAGCAGAACCCTCCACTGAAGGATGACACCGGCGTGAAAAAACAACATCAACCGGGCTTTTAGATGGTACACGGAAAAGGTAAGCGCAGACGGGACAAGAGGATGCTAAATGTGGGTCCCTCATATATAGTATCTTGAGGCATGTATACTCAAGAAAGAAACTTTTCTCTCTCTCTCTCTCTCTCCCTCTCTCAACTGTGGGTAAATACATAGGTGGGGAGAGTCCATGTGTAGATATCGATGCCGACTGTTAGTCTGCAAACCACTTACCTGTGTCGGGCAGTCAAAATTCAACTCGTTTTTGGGGGAGTTACCGGTTAGGTTCTTCAGCCAAAGAAGTAACCACAAGAGACCACGGGCTTGTAATACAAAGGCAGTTGAAAGCGAGGTTGCGATGTAGTGCTAAATATCTGTACGTATTGGTGGTTGTTGCAGATTTGGGTCCTCTGTGTACACTTCTATACGAGGACAAAGCCGTCGGCCTTAACAATTCGCGTGGTGATATTGTTGATTTGGACCAGTCGTAACGGCGCAGTGATGGGTGGGAGCAGGTTAGAGATGGTGAAAGGAAAAAAAGAATGGGACTATTCTTCTTTTATTTCACAAGACATGTGGTCCATGAATAAATTGTCGTTGTGCTCTAGCTGTTGATGTAATCAAAAGTGGATGAACAGTATGTTATGATTTGAAAGGGGTTCGTGACTGATTTTATACAAATAGTCCAGTCAATTTCTGTGGTCCAAGGACGGGCGGTTGATGGGCCTATAAGGTCGGCCGCTCTTTTAGTTACAGGGTATCCAGTTTACATGTCAACAAGTCGTGTAATAATAATAACAATAATAATAAAAAAGGTGGTCTTGTAGGAGGTCGATGACGCCAACTCTTTCCTTCCTCTGATATTGGACAGCCTAGTAGAAAGACAAAGGCTGAAGCACACCTGTTAATGTCGGGGTGAAAGGTGTAAGCATCAAGGAGAGCTACGAGCCCCAAGGGGGTTACCTCGGCAGCAGAAGTGCGGATAGGAACAAATGAACAAGCACAAAATATAGTTAGCAAGAAGAGATGAGGCACAGAAGAGATATTCAAGGACAGGATGGTGTGGATACAAGTTTGTATCCAAGCACACAAAAGAACAAAAACAACCAAGGAGAAAAAACAAATCAAGAAACAAGAAAACAAAGAAAAGAAGAAGAAAAAAGGAAAGAGACCAGATATGCATGCTGAACCTGAGCTGTGCAGCACAGGTGGGAGAGTTGAGGGCAGATGCAGACTCGGGCCAACCAAAGACACAACAAAATGGGACACAAAGCTGGACAACAGAAAATATGGATGCATTTACACATTTATAGAGCGAAAGTGCCAGTCACTTCTGAGTCAAAGACGTTTTCCAAACCAGAACTTATCCGCCTACATCATCTCTGTAGTATACCAGAACAGAGTGGAAATCTAACTGAGGTATCATACCCGTAAATTCCATGTGGTTTGATCCACCATCTCCTGCTTTTTTTAGTCGCGCAGAACACTGTATCAAACAAATAATATCCGAGCTTAAATAAAATTCAAAAACATTGACGTTTGTCATGGCGTAACTTGGGCAGGCACGATGCGTAAAGTAGGAAGTTGCATGAAACTTGTATTCCGAAATAGTTAACAACCTCGCGTTGCGCCCTTTCCCGTTACAGCCTCGAGTTATATATTAATTGCCCACTAGCGTCGATTACAGACGACCGTTCGTTTGTTCGCGTAACTTCCACATTCGGCTCCAGAAGAACGACATCTCATCTTTCACCAGCATGCAAAACCTACTTAAATATGTTTATATATAAATCACTGGCTGCGACGATATAAAAATGGAAATAAATACAATTCAAACTCCTCAGTATCGACAGACTGGAAGTACCTAAAAGAAAAATAAAACAAGCTACAAATGATGACGCTAACGAAATCAGGTAATAAAAGTTCCAACCTGAAGCTAGTGACGGTGAGAGGAGCAGGATGAGGGTCTGATGGCGATTGTTCCTTCGGGGCGGTATTAGTGAAAGAACAAAGGCAAATATATGTGGGGTTTCAATTGTTAGACAGACAGCGGTTCTGTGTTTCCAAAACAAGCACAGATTCTTGAAAATTCTGACTACAAATCGGACAATTTCTTTTTTTTTTTTTTTACAAGATTTGTATGTTGAATTATTTAGCTGATCCACAAGGAGTAGGTACCACCAGTAACTGACTTGGAAAAATTTCCTCTTGATTTTTGCTGCATTATGTAGCCAAGTACCTACACTTGTAAGCACCTCTATTGTAAATACCACTAATGGGCAATAATGCCCCATTAGTGCACCTGTCTGTGGACAGATAGTAGTGTACTGTGTTACCAAGTTACAATTGGGGTAGTTCCCACATCTATCGTAACTCAGCCGTCACAATAAGCCTCAGTCTAACCGCCGGTCACGAACTAGCCATAACTAGCTCTCTCTTAACATTCCCCTTCTGATCATTCAAAAGTCATCATGGCTTGACTGGCTCGAGTTAAAAGATATAGAAACAACACTTGTAAACAGGTCCTAGTTTGCTGCTGCAGCTTGCATATGCGCCGCGACTCGCAGGCTCCCACCCAACCTGAATATAGCAAACCTTGCTCAAAGTAGCAACAGATCAGGTCGTAACTCTGCCGTAGTAAAGGGCTTCCTCTTTTGCTTTCCCACAACAAACAATCAAAAGTCCCCCCGCGCCCCGCTTATGTAGGGTTTTTCTGGCTAACACAACTCCTTCATCAAAGGACTAAACAAAGCACCATAGTCACTACTACCACTACTACTGGCTTCTCATCACCGCCAAACGTGCTTCTGCATCTGCATGATGCTGAAACCCAAAACGTCACCTGCTTGTCGTAAAGTGTGTTTTGATACTCACGGAATTACATACGAGATGCAGACTGTTGGTGGCAAGAATTATAGCCGCTTCTGGGGCAACATTACGGAGTGTAAACAAAGAAACCTGAAAAAGGGCAAGTCACGGAATTATATGCAGCTATTGTCAACAATTTGGTCATTCGCCATCATGTAAACAATCTTTTGTTCTTTTTTTGTCTTTGTACATTACCAACTTCATGTCTCTTCTTCTGTTATTGATGTGGGTCTCAATAATACAACATTGTCATTGTCTACAGCATCAATTCTAGTCTTTACCAGATAGTCAGCACTTGGAGGTAGGCTTGGTTCATTATTTCTGCTTGACTTGGATGCCTCATCCCTCAAGCTTGATGTCATACATGTGTAACTTTGCATGAAAAAAAAAAAAAAAAAAAAAGTGGTGGTGCAATAACAAGCAGCTACTAACAGTTGTTTATATCAACTTACTCTATTAGTGTTTGTTTGGATGTGTCCATTCACTTGGACCTTTGAATATCAATATAACCCTGGTATATTCAGTTATCCCTTTTGTAATATACCTCTTTATGAATCCAACACTAATCATCCTTGACTGCTACTTTGTAATTACATATAGTTTCATAAAGTCACTATATGCTTGGACACGACAAGTGCATCCGATACCTGACATTTCTGCACCATGGTGTCGTGATTTCATGTAGGGTTGTATCTAGGTTGCGAGCGAATAGATAGACTACTCGAAATTCCCGTCACTCCAGAGGAGTAAATTTCACGACATGGCCAAATTGTTGGAACCTCAACAAGTGGTTGTTGGATTTCTGTGTCTTCCCTCTCTTATTTTGAGCATGTGTACCTACAAAGGGAGGGGTTACTTGCTATCACGGGCCTTGACTCTGCGTCCCCCTATAATGACTGGGACTACAGTCTTGGCTGTGGCTTCAATGTGACTTGAAGATAAATAAACCTGACTACTGTGTGTGCATGTGCAAGTTTCAACTGTGGCTGTTGGGAAAAGCCATTACGCAACTTGTTTATCGGGAAGGGGTTTGTCCGTGAGAAGGTCTCAGCACTACTGAGCTACGGCGAGAGGTAAAGAGGTGGGTGGCTATTTTATTTTAATGTTTAATGCTATAATATTTGGTGATGATGGGATTTTAAAAGGGAGAAAAACTTTGCTTTATAATAGTCAAGATTACTGTTATGTGACAGATAACCCAAGATTCTCAACCTCAATACTGATTCTAACCCTCCTTTGCCAGCCTGTCTGTTTCATTGATGCCAGAACTTGATTTAACCAATCCTCGGCCGAGACTTATATGCAGCTTGCAAGGTCACAAATGCCGTCTTTTTGCATTACCTTCTCGACTGGGAAGGTCAACAGCACAATCGTGCATTTTATTGGTTGGATTGCTAGTCGTTTCTGATAGCTCCTTGTCCATATGTTCGTTTGTGGGAATTTTGTTTTTGTTTTTATTTATAAAGGGTGATGATGATTAGGAACATGGTTTCTTGAAAAAAAAAAAAAAAAAAACCCTTTGGAATGCACAGTGCCTTTTAAAGTCATCTATTCTCACAATCTTAAAATTAAAAATAAAAAAAATAATACAACCTTTTTTTTGGCTGCATTGCATGATACGACGCCGTCGGTTGCCGCAAGTACATGACACACATGCATACCACCGTGTAAAGGATGGAGGAAAATACGTATGTTCCGCTCTTTTTTTATAAAATATATAATAAATAAATAAAAACAGGCTTTGCTCGCTTGTTTGTGACGGCCCAAAATTAGCGGGCTTGATTTACTTGAAAGGAAGCTTTACCTGGTCAAATCCGGCCGGTCTGGACCATGCCTACGAGTACCCTCCATGGTTGAATTGGTGGTATTAAATAAAAACATTTGATGAATAAATGGTTTGATTTTTTTTTGTGAATAATGCTGTTTGAAGGAAGATTGAGGAACTAGAAATGGTTTAGTTGCAGGTGGATGCAAGGCAATATATTTGCTTTATTGGCTGCAATAATTTATTATGTTAAACAATATTTTTTAGATGATGGAGGTTAAACTAAGGTCGTTCTTTTGATGTATTTGGAAAGTGCTGTTAGCTTTCGTGTGACGTCATAAGTGGAAGTTACTTGCTGCAAGGGTTTGTAGTTGGTTAACCCTTGTGTGTTAACTTTAGAACCTTCAAATCCAATTACCACATCTGCAAAAAAAAAAAAATTCCCAGCCCCCAAGAAATTTCCCGCCCATCGGGTTATCATATATCTATAGTTATCAGTCAAACATCTCTTATACATCCAAATTCAGTTGTTAATCATCAGCTAACCCAAGCCAATCTTAGGCCGTGGCATATCAAACCTGAGGCCCTCCCCCTCCCCCTCCCCCC
>MKGJ01000069.1:52367-64504 GCA_002018255.1 Bretziella fagacearum | reverse complement strand
CTCTCCTCAAATTCGCTTTCACTAACCTTTTCTTTTTCCTGCATATAGGATGCACTCACATACCTCGACCAAGTCAAAGTCCAATTCCATGAACAACCTGACGTCTATAACAGATTCCTTGACATCATGAAGGACTTCAAAAGCCAGGCGTAAGCTTTTGGAACAATTCCGAGCGGCACCGGTAACTCTGTAGCTAACAAAATCGCCATCTCTCCCCTCTAGTATTGACACTCCTGGAGTCATCAATCGTGTTTCCGACCTGTTCGCCGGCCATCCCAATCTAATTCAAGGCTTCAACACTTTCCTTCCTCCTGGTTATCGGATAGAGTGTGGCGCAAATAACGACCCAAACACTATCCGAGTCACCACCCCCATGGGAACAACGCTTCAGAGCATCGCAGGCAAGGGCCCTCAACTTGACAGCAACCACCCTGGCCCCGGACAGCAGTTTTATGCTCAGCGTGGAAGCAATTGGGCGCCGCAGCAAGCCCCTCAGCATAGCATTGAAAGCCCCGAGGCTACCTTTAGTAATCCTGTGGTGCAGCCTGGCATGTTGTATGGCCCTGGCCACCCCCAGGGACCCCCACCGTACGAGCCTCAAGGACCCCAGAGGACTGTATCTGGTCCTATCGTCGGTCCTCCTGGTGTCGCTACTCCCGGTGCCCCGGGACCCCGCAGTGTCCATACGCCTACCCCGGGCGCAGGCCCAGCCAATGCTCAGAACGCCCAGCAACCCCCTGGGATGGAAAAGCGTGGGCCTGTAGAGTTCAACCACGCCATCAGTTACGTCAACAAGATCAAGAATCGCTTCCAGGACAGACCTGAGATTTACAAGCAGTTCCTTGAAATTCTGCAGACATACCAACGCGAATCCAAAGCTATCACGGAGGTTTACGCCCAAGTTACTGCCTTGTTCCATTCGGCTCCGGACTTGCTTGAGGATTTCAAACAGTTTCTTCCCGAGACTACTGGTCAAACAAAGTCTACACCTGGACGCAATGTTGAAGATATTCCCGCAGCCAATGCTTTGATGCAAACTCCTCAGCCCAACAGGGACGGCCAGAAGATGCCCCCTCTGGGCAGTTTTGCCCCTCCCGCCAGCGCCACCAAAGATACCAAGAAGCGTCCTCGTATTGACAAGGGCTCTATTGCTCCGATTGCATCTCCCGCCGAAGCCAGCTCTAACTTGCGTAGTACTTCTGGTATTCTGGCTGGAGTCAAGCGAGCCAAGATCTCTCACAAAAATGGTACTGATTCGATTGAGCCTACTCTGACACCTCTTATGCCTGAACCGCTTCCGCCCCACGGGTCTCAGCATAGCCGCGAGGATGATATCGCCTTTTTTGAACGTGTCAAGAAGTACCTGGGTAACAAGTCTGCCATGACCGATTTCATGAAGCTCTGCAACCTTTACAGTCAACAAATCATTGACCGGTCTGCCTTGTACCACAAGGGGCTTAGCTACCTCCAGGGCAACCCGGAGCTGACTACAAGCTGGAAGGAGTTCCTCGACTTTGAACCACAAGAACAAACCATAGTCAACAGACCGGCCCCTCCGGTTGATAAAGTTTCCCTGAGCAACTGTCGCGGATACGGACCCAGTTACCGCTTGCTGCCCAAGCGGGAGCGCCTTAAGCCGTGCAGTGGTCGTGATGAACTGTGCAACTCTGTGCTCAATGATGATTGGGCATCTCATCCCACGTGGGCTTCCGAGGATTCCGGTTTTGTGGCTCACCGCAAGAACGCTTTCGAGGAAGGTCTTCATCGTATCGAAGAGGAACGTCACGACTATGATTTCTACATCAGTGCCAATCTCAAGTGCATTCAACTTTTGGAGCCTATTGCGCAACAGATGCTTGTAATGGATCCTGCCGAGCAAGAGGTGTTCCGGATGCCGGCGGCTCTTTCTGGTCAGAGTACGTCAATTTTCAAACGTGTTTGCAAGAAGATTTACGGTGACCGTGGCATTGATGTCGTCAATGACCTCTTCAACAATCCCTTTGCGGTCGTTCCCATTGTGCTTGCCCGCATGAAACACAAGGATGAGGAATGGCGTTTCTCGCAGCGTGAGTGGGAAAAGGTTTGGCGTTCACAAACTGAGGCTATGCACTTGCGTAGTCTGGATCATATGGGTATCCTGGTGAAGCAAAATGACAAGCGTAATCTGTCTGCGAAGCACCTGGTGGACTTGATCAAGACCAAGTACGAGAACCAGCGCAGAGAACGCGAGACCAAGGGCAAGTCTGCTCGCAACCAATTCGAGTGGAAGTTTGAGGATAAGGATGTGGTGTTGGATTTGCTTCGCCTCATGGCCATCTACATTGGGAATAGTGCTCAGCACAGTATCAGCGAGAAGGAAAGAGTTCTTGAGTTCTTTGAGACGTTTGTTCCCGCCATGTTTGATCTTTCCGATGAGATGGTTCTGCAACGTCTTCCCAAGATTCAACTAGATTCATCAGATGAGGAAGAACACGTCCCCTATCTGGGCAACAACCGTCGCAAGGGCAAGAGAGGAGATCTTTTGCGTGGTGTGCTCGATCCTAGTCGGAACAATAGTCGCTCTCGCAATGGCAAAAAGAGCGAGAGTGCATCGGGTTCAAAGGAGACTACTCCCGATGTTGTTTCTTCTGGCAATGATGAAGAAATGCTCGACGCCACTGATGTCTCGACGAGTGGCGTTCCTCCGCCATGCCAGTCTTGGCTGACGTCTGTGCCCAAGCTATCCCAACCCAAAAACATGGTGGGCTTGCCTCCGACTGACCCGGAGCTGAAGGCCGATGGCATGTTTAAGCGTCCCTGGTACAACTTCTTTTGCAACCAGACGGTCTATGTTTTCCTTAGCATCTTCCACACCCTCTACTCTCGACTTGTGGATGTCAAGACCAGTACCGCGGGTGTCAAGCTGTCTATTGCACGCTTGACTCGCCCCAAGCCCGGCAAGGAAATAGGATTCATTGAGGAGCGGATCCGGTTCTTTGATGCTAACGAGGCGCAAGATGAGACGGTGTTTTGGCCGCGGACACTTGAGCTGGTGGAGGAGTACCTTCACGGTGAATGTGATGAAATCAGATACCAGGAAATTCTCCGTCATTACTACATGAATGCTGGATGGAAGCTGTACACGATTCAGGATCTTCTCAAAACGCTCTGCCGTCTCGCACTCACCAGCACGAGCTCGGATGCTAAGGAGAAGACTCCTGATATCATTGCTCAGTACTACCAGTCTCGTGAACGTGAGGAGACGTCGTTCCTCATGGAGATTAATATGCGCAAGTTTGTTGAAAAGTGCGTCAAGGATGGAGAGGTATTTGCCTTTACCTGGTACCCAGAGAACTTACGGCTCACGGCCCGTTGGCTCCAGCGCGAAGATACTACTTTCCACCTGGATGACATGCGCTTACAGCAACGCTGGCAATACTATGTCTCTTCCTACCTTCGGGAGGGTTTCACAGAGGGTGTCAACATTGGCAAGATGTCCCGCATTGCCCTTGCCCGCAGTTTCCCCTTTGAAATGGACCCCAGCGCCCCCATCAACCGCGACCTCCTCCCAGAAGCCGAAGATATTCAGTCAGAACACAACCTAGGCACCAGCATCTGCATGGTGACCTCCAAGATGCTCTGGAACGCCCCTGGCATGGAGTACTCAATCTACGACCGGCCCATTTCGAAAGAAAACTGGGATCAACACGTCCGGACACTCTCCAACAATAGCAAACACCGCGCCAAGTCCCTCAAGAATCTTGTTGCCTCTAGCCAATGGATGGCCACGGCGACTCAAGCTGAAATCGACCAGGCCATCGCCGACTACGATAGTCTGGTTTCCAAGGGTCCTCCTAGTGGTGGACAGGGCGAAGGGGAGACGTTGGTGGATGCTGATACGACGATTGCCGATGCGGATGTAACGATGGCGGATACCACAATTGAGGGTTAAGTCTTGGTGCTTCCTTGTTGTTCTCCTTTTTCTTTTTCTTTTCTTTTTTCTTTTCAAGTGTTGCTTGCTTGCAGGTGTACGATATCCAAATTTGCTTTAGACGGCAGGGCGCGACAGGACAGGACAGGACAGGACTTGGTCTTTCTTTTTTTGACTTGAAATATCTGGGAGTTTTTTTTTTTTTTTTTTTTCTTCCTCTCCTTCTTTTCTGTTTAAAGTTTCTTTTATTTGACTCTTTTTGGCGGGGGTTTTTTATATTATATATCTCTATTTGGCTTTCCCTGGATTGACATGACTTTTTTGGGGCGTTTCTTTATTGAACTGTTGGTTGAAATAGGGGCTTTGTATCGTGTTTTTGGTTTCAAAGTTTATCACGAGTGTTTAGTTTTTTTTTTTTTTTGGGGGGGGGGGCGTATTATTTTGAATTTATTATCGTGATTATTATCTTATCTACTTGTGTATCTAGTAGCCATATCACCATGATCCAGACCAGTATGTACTGTAACATTCAATGGTTGTTAAATATCGGCCAGTGATCCATTGATGAGTCATCATTCGACAACGACTACTTACAAACTTCTATATCCATCCACCCTGCAGATCCCCGTTCTTTCTTCTCCCCTTGATATCCCCACCACACTAATCTAAAAAGATCCAATCTGATGAAAAAAATCATCGCCACGCCCCTTTATCAGATCCGTCCTTCCCGCCGGCCAACTAACTCAAAAGGATCTCATTTCTTTACATTCTCAATTTCCATAACATAAAACTCCACTCACCATGCTGCTATTCCCCTCCCCCCCCGTATTCCATGAGTCAATTATTCCCAAGACAGGCTGTTCTATCATTCGTTGAAAGCGATGTCGGAAAGATGTCGGTTGATTTTCGTTGTGCGGATGCTCGTGAAGTTTCTACAAGACCAAGGCTTTAGATTTCTCAAAAGTCGTTTACTACAGTAAAGGTCTTGGCGTTGACGACCGTGATAATCACGTCATTGGGACTTTGCATGTCCAAGGAAATTTACATCAATTCTGCGTGCACATGGACGTGCTTTGTACCTATGTACGTCAAAGGACTTTTGATAGCTTGCATACAAAGTTACGGAAATTAGACATCACAAAGACAAACATATATAAGATGAAAACACATAACAAAAACAAGTGAAGGACAAGAAAAAAAAAATAGAAACCTCCATCATTTGGGATATCAGCATGGAAATTCGCCCGTCGAGATAGTCAAAAATACAAACACATAGAGAAGAAAAGACACAAAGCATGCTGTACCACTCCGCTTCAATCACCAATGCCCAGCCTGTAATCCAGACACCCCTCGTTCAGTAGATGATACGCATTAAAAAAAAAAAAGACATATAATTTTCAAAGGCTCACAAGGCCTCAGCTTCCACCGCAGGCGCGCACAATAAATGATTACAAACGCTTACTGCAGGCTCTCAATGACAATGGCCGAAGCACCGCCACCACCGTTGCAGATACCCGCAACACCGTACTTGGCCTTCTTGTCCGCAAGGACTGAAATAAGAGTGGTGATGATGCGGGCACCCGAGCAACCCAGAGGGTGGCCAATAGCGACCGAACCACCAAAGACATTGACCTTGTCGCCAGTCAACCCAAGAAGCTTCATGTTGGCAAGGGCAACAACAGAGAAAGCCTCGTTAATCTCGTAGTACGAGATCTGCTCAGGGGTAAGGCCAGCGTGCTTGATGGCCTTGGGGATAGCGAGAGCAGGAGCAATGGTGAACCGCTCGGGTTCACGGGCAGCATCACCCCAGCCAACAATGCGGGCAATGGGCTTGAGGTTAAGCTCCTTGAGCTTCTCCTCAGAGACAAGGATAAGGGCAGCAGCACCATCATTGATGGGAGCTGCGTTAGGAGCCGTGACAGAACCGTCAGACTTGAAAGCAGGGCGCATAGCCTTGAGCTTAGCCTCGTTAAGGTTGGAGACCTCATCGTCCTTGTCGACGACAACGTTGGGCTTGCCACGGCCACCCGAAACCTCAATGGGGTAGATTTCGACAAACTTCTTCTCGGCAGTAGCAGCCTGGGCCTTCTTGTACGAGTTGATGGCATACTCGTCCTGGGCCTCACGGGTGAGCTCGTACTCGGCGGCACACAACTCGGCAGCAATACCCATGTGGTCATTTCCATAGGCATCAGTCAGGCCGTCCTTCAGGACGCCGTCAACCAGAGTCTGGTCACCATACTTGGCACCAGAGCGCAGGTTGGGTAGGTAGTGCGGAGTGTTCGACATAGACTCCGCACCACCAGCCACGACCACACCGGCATTGCCAGTCATAATGGTCTGGGCACCAAGAATGATAGCCTTCATGCCAGACGCGCAGACCTTGTTAACGGTGGTGGCCGGAACGGTGTTCTTCAGGCCACCCTTGATTGCGCACTGGCGAGCGGGGGCCTGACCGAGACTATCCAAAAGAAAAAATGTGAGCATCAGGCTCTGAGATGGGTCCCAAGGGAACAGAACGTAAACTTACCCAGCGGAAAGGACATTACCAAAGAAGATTTCATCGACAGCTTCAGCGGGAATACCCGCGCGCTCAACGGCACCTGAAAGCGTGAGGGTTAGAATCTTGTAGTATGAGAGGGATAGAGAGAAATCGAGTGTCGTGTCGTCGAGGAAGACACAAAGGACCGGGCAAGGCAAAATGTCGAAGCGGGGGGAGGGGCAAAGCTTACCCTTGACGGCGTGCGCACCAAGCTCAGTGGCAGTCTTGCTGGAAAGCGAACTGTAGGACAAAAGTTTGTTAGTTATCTGTAATCTCACATGTCGAATACACAGTCAAGCAAGTTAGTTAGAGTGGAAAGCAAGCTTACCCAAGGAAAGACCCAACGGGGGTTCTCACGGCGGAGACAATGTAGACGGAGGGAAGAGAGGAAGACATGGTGTATGTGTGAATAGAAGTAGACGGTTGAGGGTATCAAAAAAAAAAAAAAAGAAAGAGTGCGACGAAGCAAAGGTCCAGAAGAAAGAGAAACGCAAGAGGATGAAGAGGAGAAGAAAGAATGCGAAGAAGAAAGGGGAGACATGTGTGCAATAAGGAGGAAATCCGGAGCGTTGTTCTGGGAAAGTTATTTTCTGGCTATTGCTCGATTTGTTGGGTTCCCGACTTCAAAGTGCCCGCTAAGCTCCTTCCCTGCTAAGTAGATTAGTTGTTGCCGTTGGACCAGGTACCATTCATATTTTGGCAACAGCAAGAAGTCAGTGAAAGAGGTTGCTAAAATCCCCCCCCTGGACGATGCTGTCTTAGTACTTGTGACCAAGCCCCGCCATCATTCAGGCTTTGCTGGCTTGCTATTGTTAGTTGCCAAAAGCTTTGCCCCACCGTAGTATTTCGCCCGCTAAAGGGAGAATCCAGCGACGGATTTGACAAAGGCCGTCGTCACCTCGCCCCGTGTCCGTTCCGCCCTGCATTACCATGACCTTGAATTCACACCAATCGCATTGCATCCTTTGTCTACTTGATAGCTTACAAAAAGCCCATCACATTCCTTTTGACATACTAGTTGGTGATGGCCTATGATACACCAGCCCGGTGTTATCTCTTCACTTTGTGAAGGCCTGAGAGTGTGCTCTTTGTCGCAGTGGGACTTAATCCCTTTGAAAAAAAAAAAAAAGAACCCAAGGTAAACCCAATCAGGAAATCGTTCGATTCAGGTATGATACATTGTCAGCACCATAACAAACAGAAGAAAACTTCTCGGTTATATCGTCGGTGTTGGTGGCTCGGCTTTACAGAACAAAATAAGAAGGCACTTGCGTGTGCTAGACTGTTGTAGCGTAAAACCAGAGTCGAGCTTTGGAAAGAACTTGCGTAAATTCAACGTTGAATGAGAAGTTACTGTAAGAAAATATTTCACAAAGGAAAGAACCTGCGTTGATTCTGTACCTGATCGTAAAGATCTTCTCAGTAGCGAAACAATATCTCGGTACGCGATCCCAACTGGCAAGCGCATGCGTCTACCATATACGAAGGCGACGTATTCGCCAATTGGTCGGTTAGAACCTTGCAACAAATAATGAATGTTCAACTACCTCCGGTGTATGTGGGATAGAGAAATTACGTACTTACTTACATCCACGTTGAAGTTAAGTCGACCCTCTCAAGGCGGTGTATATAGAATCCCCCCCGTTATTGGGCGGCAGAATTAGCTATAGAAAAAAAATCAGTCCATGGAGAGTCGTCTTGTATCTTGGAAGCTATATGCGACCCTAGCACGTGACCAATCAGCGCAGCCTTGTGCTCCATCAAAAGTTTCTTGTCGCGCAGCGCGAGCTCCCCAAGGCTGAGGACGTATGTGTTGCTGTATCTTGGGCGCATACAACCAATATACAACTTAATTGCAATTTCCTTGTTGCGCTTCAAGACCAAACAATATGGAAGAGTTATACGACGAGTAAGTAGCAAATTGGCTCGCCAATGCTTCCAAAACACCACTAACTGCGCCATAGATTCGGTAATTATATTGGCGGGGATATCGAATCAGATGCCGGCTCAGACGCTGCCGACGATGTCAACCAGTATAATTTCGACAATGAGGATGCAGCCCAGGAGGTTGATGAAGAGATGGATGTTGAGGGTAAGTTACGGCGCTTCATATATATTGGCATTGCACCTATACTAATCTTTCACCGGACATCTGCAGAGGGTACCTCAAATGCTATAATTTTACACGAAGACAAACAGTACTATCCGACCGCCGAACAAACCTATGGAAACGAAGTCGAGACTCTTGTCGAAGAAGTCGATGCTCAACCTCTCTCCGTCCCGATCGTAGCTCCCGTCGAGCAAAAGAAGTTCACCATCGAGGAGGCTGACCTCCCCCCCGTCTACTTTGACAGATCGTTCATGACTGATGTCATGAACTATCCTGAACAGATTCGCAATGTTGCTTTTGCTGGCCACCTTCATCACGGAAAAACTGCTATTATGGACATGCTCGTCCTTGAGACCCACGACTTTAACGAGAGACTAGACAGACGAGTTGGCAAGGCGCGCGACGATCAATTGCGCTATACCAACACCAATATCATTGAGCAGAAACGTGGTTTGTCAACAAAGGCGGCGCCCATGAGTCTTGTGCTTCAGGGTACTAAGGGCAAGTCATATCTTGTCAATATGCTTGATACCCCTGGTCATGTCAACTTTGTTGACGAAGTTGCCGCTTCATTCCGTTTGGTAGACGGTATCTGCTTGGTCGTTGATGCTGTGGAGGGTGTGCAGGTCAACACGGAAAAGATCATTAAGCATGCGGTTCTAGAAGATATCCCCTTGACTCTTATAATTAACAAGGTTGATCGGTTGATATTAGAGCTACGTCTTCCGCCCAAGGACGCCTACTTCAAGCTGAAGCTGGTTGTAGAAGAGGTCAACACCATCATTGAAAACACTATCCCAGGAATGGGTGCTGAGAAGAGAATAAGTCCTGAAAAAGGCAATGTTCTCTTCGCTAGCGCAAGCCTTGGTTGGTGCTTTACGCTCCAATCTTTTGCCAAGATGTACGCAGAACAGTTTGGTGGAATAAACACAGACGACTTGGCCAAACGGTTATGGGGAGACATCTACTTTAACCCCGAGAAGCGCACTTTTACCAGGAAGCCTGTTGACGCTGGGGCCCAACGTTCATTTCTCAAATTCCTTCTTGAGCCCATCTACAAGCTCTTTTCACATACCATTAGCGATAGCCCCGAAGACTTGAAGCCTGTTCTTGAGTCTCTTGGTATCAACCTGAAGCCGACTCAATACAAGGCCGATGCAAGGGTCCTCCTTAAGCTTGTTTGCGCTCAGTTCTTTGGCCCCTCGGGCGGCTTTGTCGACATGATTGTTAACCACGTCCCTTCACCCAAAGCTGCTGCCGAGCGGTATCTTCAAAAGTACTACACCGGTCCCATAGACTCCAAGGTAGCTGAATCCATGCTTGCTTGCGATCAAGATGGTCCTCTGGTTGTTCACGTTACCAAACTTTTCAATACTCCCGATGCCAAGAGTTTTTACTCGCTTGGTCGTGTGTTGAGTGGTATCGCGAAGCCCGGCCAACACGTGCGGATATTGGGCGAGGGATACTCGGTGGATGACGAGGAAGATATGGTGCAGGGTACCATCCAGGACTGTTTTATTGCTGAGACACGCTACAACATTCCCACTGATGGTGTACCCGCCGGTAACTGGGTGTTGATGACTGGAGTCGACAACTCTATTGTCAAAACTGCCACCATTGTGCCTCCAACTCTAGAAGATGACGAAGGTGCTTATATCTTCAAGCCTATTACACACTTTACGGAGTCCGTACTCAAGGTTGCCGTGGAGCCTGTGAACCCTTCGGAGCTTCCCAAGATGTTGGATGGTCTACGAAAGATCAAGAAGAGTTACCCCTTGATCACAACCAAGGTAGAGGAATCTGGAGAGCACATCATTATCGGAACCGGTGAACTGTATATGGACTGTGTGCTACATGACCTACGTAGGCTTTATGCCGACATGGACATCAAGGTGTCAGATCCGGTAACCCGCTTCTGTGAGACGGTAGTGGAACAGTCGATGAGCAAATGTTATGCCATTACGCCCAACAAGAAGAACCGGATAACAATGATTGCCGAGCCGCTTGACAAGGGTATCTCGGAGGATATTGAAAACGGTGTTGTCAAGATTCGAGATCCCATTCGCAAGGTTTCAGAGTTCTTTGAGACCAAGTATGGATGGGACAAGTTGGCTGGTCGTAGCGTATGGGCGTTTGGACCGGATGACACTGGTCCCAACATCCTACAGGATGACACCCTGCCGTCAGAGGTATGTATTTTTTGTTTGCCTTGATTGCTTTGTTTGCTGCCATCTACTGTTGTTTGTCTGTGAAAGCCAGTGTTTGTGATGATCACTACCCTTGGACTATATTTACTAACATGTCTCATGTATAGGTTGACAGAACACTTCTTCGTGGTGTCAAAGAGTCGATCAAGCAGGGTTTCAGCTGGGCGACCAGAGAAGGCCCTCTTTGCGAAGAACGTAAGCTGGACTGATTCATCTATTGTCACTATTTGTATTGTTCTTTGCTAATATCATGTAGCCATCCGCAACACCAAGTTCCGTATCACGGACGTTACTCTTGCTCAGGAAGCAATTTTCCGTGGTGGTGGCCAAGTCATTCCCACTGCTCGTCGTGCCTGCTACTCTTCCTTCCTCATGGCTTCTCCTCGGCTAATGGAGCCCATGTATTCCATCTCAGTCACTGCTCCTGAACAGTCTGCTTCCGAAGTGTACATGAGTCTTGCCAAGCGTCGTGGTCACGTGTTGTCCGACGGTCCAGTTGCTGGCACCCCCCTCTATCGCGTCAACGGTCTGCTGCCAGTAATTGACAGTTTCGGTTTTGAGACTGATCTTCGCATCATGACTCAAGGCTCGGCGATGGTCAGCTTGGTGTTTGACAGCTGGAATGTGGTGCCGGGTGATCCGCTTGACAAGACGATCCAACTCCGGCCATTGCAACCGGCGAGTGCGCAGGCGACGGCGAGAGATTTCATTTTGAAAACGAGAAGACGGAAGGGTCTGAGTGAAGATGTGGGACCGGAGACGTTCCTGGAGCCGGAATTCTACCAGCAGCTCAAGGAGAGTGGGATTTTGGATGATTAGATGGTGGATGGGTTCGGTGGATAGGTTGGGTTATGGGAGATAGACAAGATGATGACATATATCTATCTACACACATTTACACTAATGACTTGAAGTTGCGAGATAGTCACGATATCTTCAAGCATTCATGTTTCAGTTTCAATATAGGGGATCTAGGCTCTATTTATAAACTGGCATATGATGAACAAAACAGACATGATCTTTTTTTTTTTTAAGGCAAGCCACACTCACTCTCTCTCGTACATGTTTCGTATATCTTCAAGACTGCGCGTCGCCGAACCCACCCAAAATCAAACCTCAGCCTTGGACATGTCCCTGCCCTCCGCCCATCCAGGATCGTGATTGCATGACAATAGTTGCCATTAACAAGCTCGGACTTGGCATGCAAGTAGAGGCGGCTCCTGCTCAGACCGGTTGCGGCAGTTTTATTATTGAAGCGGTATCAGCAGGTATTGGGGTGATGGGATTGGATGAAAGAGTTGGTGGGCTTGTCTGTTGGATTGGGGAATGGTTAGAGTTTGTAGGGAAGGGTAAAGGGAAAGTGTTGGG
>MKGJ01000069.1:31061-52350 GCA_002018255.1 Bretziella fagacearum | reverse complement strand
GGGGGGGCAGGATTCACGGTGGTGGGAATAGAGTTGCGGGTGGCGGCGATCGGAGAGGTGCGCATGGAGGCTGTAGAGGGGAAGATGGTGAGTTTTTTTTTTCTTATTTGTCATGGATGATTCCATGTAGATGGATGTCAACATGGGTTGGATTCTATATCTTTTTTGAGTGTCTTCATATTATATAGTCATTGAACAAATGGACAAGACGTAGCCAGATCAATCCCCCCGCGATAACTCCCCCGCGGAAAATGGGAGCCCTAGCTAGGCTCCCGCCGGGATCAGACTCGTGTAGCCCGTCCCCTCGCACCGGCCACCACGAGGCCCCAAGCCGGACTGCATGCGGCTGAGGACTCTTCAAGTCAGGTACGCTGGCACAAGGCTTCGCCGCTCAAGCCAGTGTGCAGGACTGTGGTCCGGTCGCTACCTCATTGCCCCCACTGGTGCATATATTGCTACTTGGCGTGCAGAGAGGGTGAAAGGGTAAGAGGACAAGGTAGGTCAGGTAGGTAAGCTAGGTTTGCATGGTTTGTCGGTGAGTTAGTGAAATTTCAGGCAATGTTGTATGGATGCCGGATGAGTGTTGTTTGGCGGGATGGGTACCGGGTGGAACTGTTGTTCCATGGGGATGTGTGTGCTTTTAGCTAAGCAAAGCCAAACCAAATAAACCAAGGAACACGGCCTCAAACACAAGTAGTCAACATCTTGTCAAGAATATTCTTCAAATCCTGATTCTCCAACGCCGCCGCCACCCGCTCCTTATCAGCCAACTGCTTATTCAACTGTTCATCCTGATTATGCGTATTCTCCTTGGCCATGACATCGACACGGTAGTTTGGCGGGAGAGCCTGTTCTAGGCGAGCACGCACGGCGAGGCCGATGATGGTGGCCATGGAGCATTGGACGATGGTGGGGGTGATTTTGACGAGGACTTGGGAGATTTGAGAGGGGTTGGCGCGCCGGGAGGTGGCGGAGGGGGTTATTTGAATGTCGGAGAGGTTGACGACGGAGAGTTGGCCGAGGGTGAGGGGGTGTTCTGGGTCAGAGATGGTGGCGAGGAGGTCTAAGTACAAGGTAATGTTAGTGTATTTTTCTTTGTTCTGATATTTCTCTGCATGTGTGGTGGAGTGGGATGAAAGTTTGTACCGTAGATTTCCTGTTCGTCGATGATGTCTTCGGAGAGGTCGTCATCGTCGGCCGAGGCGGCGGCAGCAGAGAGGGCAAACCAGGCAGGGTCTGCGGCGTCGGTGAGGGGATCGCCCGAAAGGGTTCTAGTTAGGTGAGCGGGCTTGGAGAAGATGACGTCGTCATAGCGAGTATCAGGACCCTTGCGAACGGTCTTGGCCGAGTGTCGGGAGGGTAGATCTGCGAGACTGAGGGCAGTGGGGTTGGCGTTGTCTTTGGACATTGTGTATAAATTTTTTAATTTCTTATTGGTGATAGGAGTGATGGAATAGTGGTGTATTCTGGTTGGAAAATGGGGTATTGTGTGTTGCAAAATATTAGAGGTTTCTAAAGGTAATTGGTGTTAATGGCGGATGAGGGCCGGGGCGTTGGTGATGATGACGGAATTGTCACGATAAATGCCGTTGCTCTGACTGGTCGAAATTAGCAAGGGTAGAATTTTTGTATGGTTTTTTAGTGAATATTTATAGGTGGTTATAGCCTGTAATTTTAGCGTGTTTTAGGCTAGAAACTGTCACTAAAAAGTGGACCATCTGTGTAACTAACGGGAAGGTATTTAAGTGTATCACGTGCTCCATAATTTCATTCAATAAAATCTAAATTTCTTCAAATTTCTTCAACTTGAAGCTTTATTCACGCCAACGATTCCCAACTTTCTTCAAGTTCCTGTTGTTATTTTCTTCATCTTCAATCACAGTCGAATCGAATAAGCTTCCAAGAATCCCAAAATCCTGGCCTCTAACTCTCGGTAACCCCAATTGTGCTCAGTCCGTCCCCTCTTCATCTCCTCTCAAACCAAGTATTGTCGTAAACTTGTTAACTTCATTTTGTTGCGGGGTCGTGAAAAAAAAAAAAGGTGTGTCGTTGAATGTAATGGGAGTGTGGTTATGTGTGCAATGCTGTTACACTTACGACGGCGTCTCCCGGAGTACGTTGCCTCTTCCGGATATATGGCCGACGGAACCCGGTCGATTTTGCAGATAAACATAAACGGGCCTCTTTAGCCAACCGGAGTTGTCTTTGGTAACCAAGTACCCCTACATGGCTCTCTCAAGATCCTTCTGCCTTATACTAAAAAGAATCAGGTTTTTCATCACTTCATCTGTAGGTAAATACAGTACTGACTGACCGACGCCCGTCATCTACCATCCCCCACCCCCCGCCCCCTTCTCACTCGGCCCTCGGCGTCCCAGCCCGCCATCTTCAGGCGGTACCTTGCATACAACATTTCATTTGACAGCGGCCCGTTATCTAATTTCAGATGTCTAATTTACCTTTTTGGCAAATGTTATGAGAAAACACGGCACAGGAGCATCCCCTCCTCCTCCTCCTCCTCCTCCTCTGATGCGGGGGCCACGGACGAACTGCCCCGAAAGAGACTTGTGCAGCACACAATCACCGGGGCCTCAGCCAATGGAATAGTAAAATGTGTTCCGGGAACGTGGAGATAGAGCGGTTCCTGCGTCTGTGACGATCTGATATGCGTGGTTGGACGGGTTGGAGCGATGATTTTGATGTGGTTAGTGATGGGCAAATGGGCAGATGGGAATGGGGTGCATCAGAGATGCTTCCTGGATAGGTTTAAGTAGGTATGTAGGTAGGTACCTACATAAGTCCAGCTACAGGCTACAAGCCCAAGTACATACCTACCTACAGATGCTTGTGCTTGTGCTTGTGCTTGTGCTTGTGCTTGTGCCTGTGCTTGTGCCTGTCTTATTAGCAGCTGTCAGGTCAGTAGTGCCTAAAGGGTCACACTAAAGCTGGAACTACAGCAGGTATTTTACTCAAGCAAAGGGGTGCTATGGCAGTATAATATATGATGCAGGAGCACAGGCACAGGAGATTACAAGGTATATAGGCTCTATAAAAAACATTTAAAAAATAGTTGGCTTCACCAAGTCTGTAGACTCCGAAAATTCCATAACTTTGAGTACTCACAAACAAAGTAAGACGGGCCAATTCTCCGTCCACTGGGTTTCATCAGGACACCCCACGCCAAGCACTAGCACCGGTACTGTTACAATAATCGCGGGGGGTTGAACACACACCGGCAAGCAAGCTCCGCCAACCTGGTGACCGCCTCCACAGAAGAAAACGTGGTACTCTTCATGTACTATAGTGGGCCCTGAAAGATTCCTGTCAAGGTTCATATCACCAAATTAGGGCCTGTAACTAGAATCTCCGCTTCCGGAGTAAGACGAAAATCCGTAAACAGAACAAAGGAAGTCGGCCAAACCCAAGTCCAAACCCAAACCCCAAAGCCTGATAATCCCCCGGTTGCTTGATACTGGCAGATCTAGCCTCATATGGAGGATGGTGGCGGCTTTCTGCACTGCAACACCAGTCTCTGGGTTTTTATGTCAACATGATGATTGGAACCCTTGGGGAAAAACAAGAAGAAAGAAAAAAAAAAGGTGAGGGCCTCGATTTCTTTTGTTATCATCATCCTATAGGCCGTCTTCTCTTCTCTTCTCTGGATGTCCGCCACCGTCTCTCAAGTTAGTCTCCGCAAATGAGGTCTTTGCAGACAAGACCAAGTAGTCATCGGGTCTTCCTTACTACTTAATGTAACTAATAAAATAACCCATCCAATTAACAAGTTCCTAAATATGATGCGTCTGCAATGTAACGCTTCTCCGTGACGAAAGAACATGGGGCCAGTTATGAGGGAATGGAACAGGTACTGTACTTACAACATGCCTTGTCTCTATCCATCCATGAAATGGATATAGGGTAGGTTACTTCAGAGGGGGGCCTCCTGGTGGCATATTACGTTTCTTGATAGGGGCGGAGATCTCGCCCTCAAGAACCTTTGTTGGACCTAGACTTGGAAGCGGCGTCCAACAATTGAAATAATAATGCCCTGTCCAGCCTTGCAAATAGTGCAAATTATCTCCAATGTATATCTCCTGAAGAGACATTGGCTTGATCAACTAGGTTATAGACAGCTAGTCAAATCTCGTCATCCTCTTACTCAACTCTTTACAGCTCCAGCTGATATGGTTCTTGCATAACGGTACCTACAATCAAGTCCCACTGTTGCCCACTATCGCCCTTCAAAATACACGTTTAGGGATTGTCATGAAACATTCTAGAAGTCAGAGTTTTGATGCAACAGAATTTATCTGGTTCGAAACACGAACGAGTTCCAACAATTGACAGGAGTGAACCACTGACATATTAGGGTTACATTACCCTGTCTGCTTCCAGATCAATCCACTTTCACTTCTGGGCTTTTCATTACACCACACACAACAAGATGTGTGATCTGTGGCTAAAAAGCCCAAATATCGATCTGTATGTTTTGGCCAAGCCACAGAGAGCACATGTTGTGGCGAGTTTGTTGTTGATATAAACAGACATCATTGCAATAAAATAAAATAAAATACTCAACTTTCGTTATGGCTGGATGCACAGTACACAATGCCCATACATCTTCCTAGAAAGCTGAATACCGCCTGCATATCTTCCTTCTAGCCTACCAAATATCTAGAAACGATTGACTGAGACTTGGGGTGTTACAGAGACAGTGGTGGTTCGCTTTGGGGTAGAGGGGCTCGACGCCAGGGTACCGGGTAAGTTACCATCTGGGGGACAATTGAAACCTGTCAACATCAAGATATGTCGCTTGTTGGTTGATGACGGGGTTCCTTTTCTCCTTTTTCTCGCTATTTCGGTCCCTACCCTGGATAAGTACTAAATAAAAAGGACATTAAATCTGAAAATCTCCGTATTTCTGTCGTAAATGGCATTGTCACGATATAAGCAAGTATGACTGACTGGTTAAAAAGAAGAAGAGTAACTACTTATTCCAAGGTTGTAGTTGAAAAGAAGAAGAAGAAGAGCAACTACTCATTCCGAGATTGCAGTTGAAAAAAAGAAAAAGAAAAAAAAGGTCTCCTGCCAAGTTTGATATTGGCTATCACAGTGGCCCTCTTAAACTTGGTAATCACTCAATATCATACACGTACGCAAATTCCTTCCCTAAATAATCACAATTTTAAAAATTTCAAAAATTTCATAGCCTTGTGTGTATTTGTGTGTGTGAAATCAGGAAAGATTTTTTTTTCTTTAGAAATTGACACTCAAATTCAACTTCAGCCTCGTCATTTTCCCCAAACTTCAATCCAAATCTTTATTTTCAACCTCAACCTCATCATCATCATTTCTTTCTTCCCTTCTTCATTCTTCATTGTATTTCGGCTCACACCAAACGTCGCCGATCTCTAATCGGCCGTACCTCACCATCACAAAAGTTTTTGGACATCATCGGTGGATGGAGCCAAGCCAGGTCTGACTTGGCGAGAACAGCCAAGCCCCTGGCTGCCAGCTTTTAAAGTTCCACACTTTGATATGACCGCAGAAATGTTAGTAGGTAATAGATACAAGGCGGGTGACTTCATAACCTGGTATCGTGAACAACAACTTGAGTTCCAAGAAAAAAAAAAAAAGAAAAAAAAAAAGAGCCTGGACCAACATCCCACAACCAAACAAGCCCTTACAGAGCTTCCCTCATCCCAAGCTACTTGGTTGTCAACCAATCATTGCACGCTCCAAATTCTAATTACCACCATATCTATATCTACTAGGTCCTCTTCTCTCACTCGCCCTCCTGGACTTGTTCCTATTCCTTCAACAGTCCCCTCCCCCATCTGACTCCCAAGAATGCGGTTGCAGTGGTCTCCTCTCAGACTCGACTCTAAACTAGAATCACCACCTCGTTTTTTTCCTTCTTTTTTTGTCTGGGGCGGAACTGGCCCCGGCTGACCAAGGCTGCACTGCTCGCCAGACCAGTCCTTGCATTGATTTTCCTGGAATCACAGCTGGAGCCCTGTCCTTTTTATAACTGTTGTTCACACGGTCAGGGGGTCCGTTTAGAAGTTTAGAGGAGGGCCCGGTCCCTCTCTTCGAAGTCGGAGTCGAGAAAACCAAAAAAAACCAAAGTCTGGAGAGACTATGTGGGTTCGGTCTAGGAGTTTGAGCAAAGTTGAAAGGGTTCTTTTTATCGTCTGTGTGTTTTGTATGGTCAATCAATGTCGTAACTGTCACTGAGTTTGACTTGATAAAACACATATACTTCTCCAAGTTAACTAACAAAAAAGGTGAGTTGAGTGAGTGGTGAAGTTTGACTTTTTGGCTATTCTTTCGTCCTCGATCCCTGCTCTGCCTTGTTACCTATAACTATACTATACTATACTATACTGGACTTGTTGTCTCTTTTATAACTTGAGCAGCTGTCTCTCTCTGTCTCTCAGTCTTGGCCTTCTGTCTTTGCGTTGCTGTTGTTGAGTTGGATTGAACCGACTTCCAACTGATACTTTGACAAGTTCCTTGACTCCGTCCATCCACTACTACTACAGCAACAATTACCATCAACTGTTTCAAGACTTTCAAGCTTCCTCTTGTTCCTTTCAAAGCTCTTGTTCATCTTCCGTTTTCAGTCTTCTCTCTCTCTCTCTATCTATCTGTGTACTCCTCCCCACATTACTGAGTCTCCGAGTTCCTGGCATTGGCGCTTTCTTGGCTGCGTTACTCGCTTTTATTTTTCTACCAAAGCATTGCCCTGTGCCCACCCATTCGTTCTATTTAGAATTGCTTTTCTCTCGGTTCCGCCACTTCAACTCACCCACAACGAGAACAGACGCCGCCGCTTGTGCTGAACAGGCCACCCGAAATTGTCCTACTGAGCGCCGTGGTGACGACATATCCCACCATATCTTTCCTGACACAAAGACACCCACCTACATATATATACACACATACACAGCGTCATTCCTTTGCTTACATCTTTGCTGGAATTGCATTGGTAGCTGGCCATATTCAACTTCTTTCTTGTGCTTAAGTTTGCAGTTCCCACTCGCTTTGCGCTGATTCCAAAAAAAAAAAAAATACACTTGTTACTGTTTTCGTCTACCTGGACTACAATCACCACTAGTTTTCTTTCTCGAGACAGACTCACAACTTTGATTTGACACCCAAAAACTCGATACTCGACTCTTGGACTCCCACGCCGTCCTCCTCTACCGCATTCCTCTCTCGCCTGGGCGACCTGCTTGCTTCTTTGTGCCACGACCGACGCCGACTCTAGGTAACTGAGCGCTTACCAAGTACACATATACTTGCTGTCTTGCGTCTCGAGCCGACTGTCCATCCTCATCTAGGTCGGTTACCATCTCGAAATAAGAAATTCCAATCAACACCTTATATCTTGCTGAGCCTACTATTATAACCTCAATATATCTCTCGCTACATTCCTCAACACCCAGAGGTTACCATCATGATGCCCCAAAACTCCCAAATGGCAGCGTACACATTTGCTCCTCAACAACCGCAGCAGCAACAACAACAACAACAACAACAACAACAACAACAACAGCAGCAGCAGCAGCAGCAGCAACGAGAAACACAAAAGAGTAAGCCTCTTTCTATATTGAGCTCCGTATTACAAAAACAAAAGGACTTGACATCTGACATGATAAAATATGCTTAGACTATGTATTTGTCGACGAGCATAACCGCCATAAGCGCTTAAAGGGTAAGCCGATCTTTAGTCTGCATATAAACGTTACCGTCGTATGATTCTGACACCCTCCAAGTTATGAGAGCCTGTGAAGGCTGCCGTAGACGAAAGATCAAGTGCGATGCTGCTACCACCAACACATGGCCTTGCTCGACTTGCATCCGACTCAAACTTCACTGTGTGAAGCCTAATGGTTTTGATGGATTGGATACAACAACATACGAGACGACGGCTGCTCCTTCAACTTCCACAAACTCTACAGCACCAGTGGCAGATTACTCCGGGCACAACATTCTCCAGACCTCTTTTAGCCAAGAGCCCCGAGTATCACTTGACGGAGTGTATCAACAACAGCAAACTGGCCAATATGATACTTCGCAATTATATGGCCAAGTGCAGTTCCAGGACCAGTCTCTTCAGCAATACCCTCATATGACTGGAGATCCGTCATCGCAGATGGGAACAACCCCAATCTTGGACCACCACCAGTCTTTTTCCGCCACACAACCTGAACAGTCATTCCCTTCAGCCTCGGGCATGATTCCGGCTTCAGCAACGTCGACTGGCACCAACATGTTTCCTGTTACACCGCCTACAATTGCCCAACCACCGCCTCAGTCGATATCATCAATGCCGTCAATGCCAACTATTGAATCTACACCACAGTCACAGTTCAATGACATGACATCACCAGGAGGGAATTCACAGGCTGAATATACCGCAGATTTGGTTAAGAGTCTTGGTAATCTCGAGATTAACCCCACTGGAACTGGTAAGTTGACGGTACACATGTTGGAAGAATTCTTATAATACTAACAATAATCTCTCTAAGCACCGTATCTGAGGAATAAAGCTTCATTCCGGCACGAGCAACCACCGCCAGAGGAAGATGAAGACAATGAAATCATTCGAAACCTGCCACCAATGCGAGCTGGCAAAATCCGTGTGCCGCCAGAACTTATGCCTTTAGAAGAAACTTCATTGCGCTACTTTGAACTTTACTTTACTCACATTCACCCATATCTCCCCGTTCTTAGTAAGCCCATGTTTTACCATCAATGGAACCACAACCGGGCCAGCATCTCTCCACTCATTCTCGAAGTTCTCTTTGCTTTTGGTAGTAGACTAGCGGATGAAGGTTCTGGAGGACAGCAATGGCTTGCCCTTGCCACCAAGCATGTTGACATATTCATGGATGTACCACGACTGAGTACGCTTCAGGCAGTGATGATTCTCATGAAGGCTCGTGAGTCAGTGCCGCAAAAGGGGTATTACTACAGATCATGGATGAACATTGTGTCTGCTGTCCAAATGGCACGTGAGCTCGGGTTAGATGATCATAGCGAGAATCACAATAGTGGAAAGCCATGTGATTACCCCCTATCCGAGTGTCGGTTAAAGACTCGGCTTTGGCAAGTTGTGTATGTCCTGGAAACCATGATTGGCACTTCTCAGGGACGCACTCAACTCTCTGTCGATAGTGCTCAGGTTGACATGCAGGATTACACGCAGGTCCGTTCCGAGGATGCTGCCGAGTTTGTCATCAGTCGCAACTTTACATTCTTTAGTCGCTTGGTACGCGAGGTTGGTCACATGAACGTGACTTATGGGCGCATGAAAAAGAAGATCAAGGATGGCACTTGGGCTACGGACCCAGAATTCCTCAAGCATGGCCCCGCACTCAACACTTGGTATCGGTCACTGGGTGATGGCTTGACTGTTACTTTCCCAGCAGACAACTCACCACCATGGCTGCCATCTGCCTTTACCGGCAATCTTCTCACCTATTACTTCCTCTCATTCATTCTTCTTCACCGGCCTCAGTTGTCCCTTTGTGACCCTAATGGTCCTGACAGTCGGTACAAGCGCATCATGATGGTTTGTTCAGCATCTGCTAAAAATATTTGCAAGTTGCATGAGGCTGTCATGAACCAGTTTGGTCTTGTGGGACTGCAGGGTATGTTGAGAGGTTACAGTTATGTTGTCTACTGTGGACTCACCTGTATTGTTATACATCTCGCTGCCCTTACATCACCCGACCCAGAGATTAGCGCTGACGCGGGTGATTTCTTCTCTCGGCATATGCGTCTCCTCGAGGAGATTATGGCCAATTGGAGCATTCCTGACGTCAAGAAACAAATCGACGCTGTTCGCAGAGCGTTTAGTGCAGATACTCGCAAGCCGTTTGTCTTGAAACCAAGCTTTCCTTATGGAAGTCCGGCTTCTAGTCACTCGAGCCCACCAACATCTCCACCTGAAAGCAGTTTTAAGCAGTCACCGGGGTCTATCCCGGCGTCCATGGATAGCCTAGCGGGCACTAACTTTGGCCACATGACTACTCCAATGAACACGACTGCCATGCATGCGCATAACAACATGTTGATGCAGCAAAGTGGACAGACGACAGATTCCATGGCATCGTCCATGTCTATGAGTCAAGCTCCAGCTTGGAATCCTAATCCAATCTTTGAGTATGTTTCTTCCTCCTCTGTCACTACATTTTTCTCAAGTAGTACGTACATATTAATTTATTTGTCTAGGCAATGGAATACGACGTTCGGAGCTCCGCCCATCATACGGTCTCCGGCAGGTTCTGCTTCTCCTTCCCAGCAAAATATGAACAATTCACCTGGTAATATGGACATGCCATCTATTGGCATGACGACCAACGTACCTATTGCGGCATCACAGCAGATGCAAAGGCAAAACTTCCAGACAGCGGCGCATTATATGACTCCCGAGATGTGGCAACAGTCCGTAGCTAGTGTCTACGAAGGCGGCTTGAAACGTCCTTGGGATTATAACGGCGGATCGCAGCGGAAGCGGTAAGAAGTTAAATGGGGTCAGGTTGGTCTTGGGTGGTTCCTAGGGTTTATCGGTGATGTTGGTTAGGATTCATCCTGGTCATTTGGATATATTCCATGGCATTTGGTTTATAAGAATAAAGCTAAAATGCGTATCCAAGCGATGAGGTTGAATATATTGTACAATATTACTGTTACATTTGTGAAATCGAGTCCATCTGTGAACCTCGAGAATTTTTACTGTGTCGTTGATGTGCTGTTGATTCCGTGTAGTTCCCTTACGGGGCCTGTAGTTAGTCGTACCACTTCTCCTTGGTCCCCTCCCTGATGGCAACTCTCTCCAATCTCTCCTTCAACTCATCCCAAATCCATCCCTCCTTTACACCCTGATTTCTCCCCGAAATCGCCAAATCCTTCACCGCTCTAAACATCCACCACTTCCTCTCCCGATTCTCCCTCACAACATCCGCTTCAGTCCGCACATAATCCACAATGCCAAACCTCTTGGGCGGCACCGCCAGCCGGAGCGCCCTTGCTTCAATGGTGGTAGTCCGCGGCTTTGCAATGGGTGATAGCGTTGTGATGTCGATTTGGGCCGTCGGGGGTAAGTGGCGAATGTATTGGGTTAGTGTGGCGCGGGAGAGGCGGGCAGCGGGGGGGAGGTGGATGTGGAGGAAGGCGACGAGGGGAGTGGTTATGTAATTGACGACGAAGATGGGGGTTATGCTGTAGATGGCGACTGCGTGGGTGGTGATGAAGGCAGTTAGTATAAATTGAAAGGGGGGAGGGAAAGGGGGGAAGGATACGGACGTTTGAGGGCGATGATGTTGTGGCCAGGTTCGTCGGAGGTGAGGTATGCTGGGACGCCGATGCCGGTGAAGAAGGCGGCGAGGACGAGGACGGTGATTTTGAGGACGGCGACGTAGGCGAAGCGGCCGCTACCGACGTGGTAGATTGGGATTCGGGCGGGGAAGACTTTAAAGAATGAGTGAGAGCAGGTTAGTGGGGTTTCTGAGATGGGGGGGGAGACCATGGTGAAATTGATGGTATACGTACGGTATTGAGCGTGTTTAGCTGCAATAGCTGCGTCGGAACCAGCTTTTGGGACACCGGTGTTGAGGAGGGGCCGGAGGTAGGTGAAGAGGCGGATTGGTGGACGGGGAGAAAGTGGATGGAAGGGGGTGGTGAGGCGGAGAGAGATGGCCGAGAAGCGGGGGATGGCACTGGGGGTGGTGCGGAGGGGAATACGGAGGGCGAGGAGCATGGTGGGCGGGAAGGGGAAAGGGAAAGGAGGGGAGAGAAATGAATGTTTTAAAAAGAGAGGACGGCCAAGACGAATTGGTGATAATAGCCTGGAGTTGGTTGATGATTTGCGGAAATTCCGCCGCTGGGGTTTCAAGTGAATTTGATTAACGCAAGGTTAAGATTGCTTGAGAAGGTTGAATTGGTGAGGAAGGGATGAAGCTTGGAGGTGGGATCCACTGAAGACACTGTGATTGGTTGGACTTTTAGTATGTCAAGAGACGCTAAATGGGTGAAGTCTTCGGGGGGGGGGCTGAAGATGGAGAGACATTGACGAAATTGGCTAATGAATGATGTCAGTGAGAGGCAAAGATTGAAGATGAATTGATACGATATAACGATTAAATACACTTTAACGATTGGATGGAGATATATTTGTAGATAATAGCTGGATGCTGGACTCTCTAAACCCTTAGACAACAACGTTGGTCGTCAGCCACTTCTCCCACTGCTCACCAGTCCATGCCGAGCTAATCTCATTCTGCACCACCCCGTTAAAGATCACAGTCGGGCTCACATGAACCCCAACAAGTCTCGCCGTCTTAATGGCATGCTTCAAGTCATTCGTAACCCCATTCCCAATGTTCAGACTGCCATCTCCCGAAGCCTTTTCGGGAATCGCCAACAGCTTGTAAACCTCATCCGCATCCACTCCAGTATCCCCCGCCAGCTTCGTCAGTCTCTTATAAGTGGCATTTCTCGTCTCATTCACCAGAGAGATGTCAAAATACTCAGTCTGCTTTTCAAACAGCGCCCCGGAGTACTCCCAAAACTTGGCCGGCGATACTGCATTGACTGCGAGGGCCGCCTCGTGCAGGAGCGTCGACGATGGATGCCACGGCTGGATTTGCTGGCGGAAGATGAGCTGGACGTTGGGGGCCCAGACTGGGTTGGATTTGATGAGGGGGATGACGGTGTTGGTGAGGGTGCGGAAAATTTTGGATGAGAAGGGGCAGCAGTAGTCGAGGAAGATTTCGATGGTGTGAGAGGCGGGGGGGATGCCAGCGGCGAGGGCGGTTGGGGTGCCAAAGGTGAGGCGGGTAGCTGCGAACTTGGGAGCAACGGACATGGCTGATTGTAGTTATTTGTTTTGAATCAAGAAAAAAAAAAAAAAGAGATTGAAGAGTAAGTGTGTATGTGTGATGGATGGAAAGACACAAAGACCATGGAGACGGTATAGGAGGTTCTGAAGAGGAGTTATATACTATTTATGAGTTGAAGTTTCAGTCAATCACACGCCGTCTTTGCCAGAGCTTCCAAAGCTCGCAATATAGGAAGGCGCTGACAAATAACCCTACCGAAGTGGGGCCGCTTCTACCGAGCTGTGGCACGCCCCAAATCGGTAGTGAAGTTCCCCCGTCGCCCGGACACAAACCAATCGCATTGATTCATCACTCAGATTTGATTTCCAAAACAGGATATCGTTCTTACATTCAACTCACGCATCAAAGAACACCATTCACCTTCCCCCACCCCCCTCACTGCTCAGTGCACAGTATTCTTCGCTACAACCCCCCGCGCAAACTCTCCAAAATTCAAATGATTCCCCCGATCAACCTCCTCTCCCAAATTCGGCTGCGTAAAAACCGCCAACGTATTCCTCGCAATCGCTGTCCCCCCAACACTCCCCGCCGCCCTCCCCACCCCCCTCACAAAATGCGGCACCGCCTTGAACCTCCCCTCTGTCATCAACTGCAACGTCTCCCCCGTCTGAAACGCTATAGCATCCCGCGGAATCTTCACCTGCACCGTCTCGCCACTGCGCGAATGAATATACAACCCCGATGCCGGATCTGGACTCGCCGGCAGTTCTGCCAGCTTCGGTAGGAATCCGGTGGCGTCCGCACCAGATACAGGGACTGAGGGATCGGCGGCGGTCTCATCGATGAACATGGCCGATGTCAGCCCTGTGAGACAACCGTGATCAAGGTGCGTAGCGCACCAATCATCAGCATCTCCCGCGTCGGGGTCATCCGTGGGCGCCTGCGGATAGTAGTGGAGCAGACGAGCCTTGGTGGTGCTGGAGCTACGTACGACGTTTTCAAGGTAGGATGGGGGATAGTCTGGGATTTCATGGGCGCCAAAGTGGTCGCAGGCACGGGCGACCAGCACGGCAACATCGATGACCATGCGGCAGAGGTTTTCAACGCTGCGTTTGAAGCCAGGGAGGGTTTGTTCGGTAGGCCAGACGTTGGGGGAGAGGTATTCGGGGAAGTTGGTGGTGTTGAATTCTGGAGTGGGCTCTGCAGCGTCGAGGAGGGGGTTTACGTAGAAGGCGCAGTTGGCATAGTAGGAGCCTTTTGATGTGTCTGCTTTGCCATTTCGAAGGACTTCTTTTCCGAGGGACCAACCTGTGAGGTACTTGGTTTTTGCATTCTCAAGTTTCTCTGAGTTGATATGTTAGTAAGTCTTTTTGACACCAACCCTAACTGGGGTTTGTTTTTTTCCCGCTTGTCGGGGAATTAACGGATTGCCGTAACTCCACCGTCTTTATACGGAATCCGGCCGCATGACAGCAACCGCTTACATGCGTAACCAGACCAACTATCACGACTTACCCAGTTCTTCAGCTGGAAGATTTCCCAAGTATGAAGCATAGGAAAGAGTACGGTGTCTAAGTTCGGCAAACTCTGGCGGAACATCTTTGACGACGAGGATTCCCCAGGACTCTGGACCGAAAGCCTCATGGAGAGTCTTAAAGGAGATCTTACCTGGATAATGGTTAGTAACAATGATAAATTGAAGATTGGCAACTAGATATTTGCAAATCACAGTAGTGAAGCCGCTTGTCCTTACCACTTTTGAGGTCCTTCAGTGACACTGTTACAGGATATGCAACTGGCGCCATTATAAATATCACAAAATATATGATGAAGAAAAGCAATGATAAAAAAATAAAGATATTAAAGTCTCAGATGGAGCCCCAATATCAGACTTGGAGCTTATTTCTTACTTGTACTATCTCCAGAATTCAGACTTGATAACCCCCAAAGTAACTTCGCAAAGTTCCCCACCAAGAGCCTACAAAGGCCCCATTGATATCAAAAGGCTTTAATTTGTACTTTGCTTGGTAAATCGAGGTGCACCAAAGCGTTGAAGGAATCCGGGGATTTGATATATGGTCCTGTGAGAGTGCGATTATATCGACAGTTGGTGGCACCTGGTGCGCAATATGACAGCTGTCTGGCGCGCAGGATCAAATCACAACTTCAACGAACCGCAACCACCATCACACAAACCAACGTCAACCTTCATCATCTGCCACGCCATCCATCTCCCTTTTTCTCAATCATCTTTTCAAACCAAACCCTTACCCTTCCTCCATCATGGTCAAACCCCTCGTCTTCAAGGGCGACAATAAACCCAAGAAAAGAAAGCGCACCACCGAGGACTCCACCCCGTCAAAATCCTCTCGCACCGCCAACGCCAACCCCGACCAATCACCCTCTGACGCCCCCGAAGTCGTCATCAACCCGGAATCCGATGATAGCTGGGTCAATGTTGATCGCCCCGAGGATATAAATGGACCGCTGTTGATCGTCTTGCCAGGGGCGAGAGCTAGCGCGTTATCGTGTGATGCAACCGGCAAGGTGTTTGCGCTTGAGATTGAGAATATTGTGGATGGGAATCGGAGTAGTGCGGAGCCGCATGATGTGAGGCAGGTTTGGGTGGCGAATAAGGTGGCGGGGACGGAGAATTATCGGTTAAAGGGGGCACATGGAAGGTGAGTTTCTGTTCTAACTACTAGTGATTGTACTATGCTAACAAATGTATTGATAGATTCTTGAGCTGCAGTCCAAGCGGTGCCCTCAATGCCGACTCCGAAGCCGTTTCCTCTCTCGAATCCTTCACAATTGTCCCCGATGCCACCTCTGGCACCTTTCATATTCGAACCACCCACGGCCGATACCTCTCCTCGACAACCATCAAATCTGAATCCGGGACAACCAAGGTCCACGTACGCGGAGACTCGGATACGTCGGGTAGTGACGATACGACCGTATGGTTGCGGATGCAAGCCCGTTTTAAGCCGCGGGTTAGGACGGAGAAGGAGGAGAGGATGAGGGAAAAGGTCGGCCGTAGAGACTTGGAGAAGGCGGTGGGTAGGAAGTTGGAGGATGATGAGGTGAGGAGGTTAAAGCGGGCGAGGAGGGAGGGTGATTATCATGAGCAGTTGTTGATGTTGAAGGCCAAGGGGAAGCATGACAAATACAGTTATTAGATGTTTGATCATATTTGCTTATATAGAAATGAAGACATGATACCCTATGGCCAGTTTAGAGGCCGTTAGCTAGCCCTTGAGATATAAAGTTTGATAATGCTTGATTTTATATCATCGCTTACTATTTTTGCTTCAGGGCCAAAGTCTTTCAAGAAGGCGGAACCCAACTCTTGATGCTCCCGTCCTCACCACCCGTGAAAATTGCATGACTCTCATCGAAAAAGCAGAACCCCCGAATCAACTCCTCCCCGTGAGCCCCCGGCAACGTCACCGTCGACTCTGGCGCCAACCCCCAAGTCCCCTCATTTTTCGCCATATGAATCAACGTAAACCCTTGCTTATCTTGCGCTCCCGCCCCAATAATCGCCCCACTCCCATCCGTCTTTGTCGTCACATTTGCCACATACTGACACCCCAGCGGCTTTCGAAGGTCCCCAACATCCAGGAATGCCGAACCGTTGACGGCCTCTTCGGCCATGTCGTAAAGGGCGAAGCGCTCGTCGTGTGAGAGGGCGTAGACTTCGGTGGTGGAGAGGAAGTCGGCGTGGTGGATGGAGGCATCGTGGTTGAAGGTTTGGATGATTACTTCGTCTTCGTCGGTTATGCGGGTATCACAGATGTTGACGAGGCCGTCGGTGGAGCCGGAGAGGAGGTAGGAGGGTTCGGTGGGGTGGAATTTGAGTTCGGTGATGTCGTCGCTGTGGACTTCGGTATACTGGCGGCTTTGAGTGGGATTTGAGCGGATGTCCCTGAGGAGTGTTAGTAGATGGATGTTGACGATGAGGAGAATTGGTAGACAAACCAGATGAAGATGGAAGCGGCGTGAGTCTGGTCCTGGAACTCAGTTCCAACAGCTAATGAGTGAGTTCTAAGATCGCAAGCCATCGACAGGATGGCAGCATCACCCGCTGTAAATTCATGTTAGTCATCATAGTCTATGATGATACTTGCAGTTTCGTCTCTCTCTCTCTCTCTCTCTCTCTCTCTCTCTCAAACTTACCCTGGAAACGCACCACTTGTGCCTTGGCCGGATCATTTCTCAAATCCCAAACCGACACGGTACTATCCTCTCCCGTTGTCGCCACAAGCGAGCTCTCGCCATTGATAATGCTAAACTTTGTCAGGTTACCGTGAGAAGTAGCCGTTGAGAAGATGGGACCACTGTTTATTCTATCCGAGGCGAAAACAGAAAGTTTCTGATTAGAAGTAATAGCAACAACTGCTGACTGTAGACGCTGGATATCCAAGACGTAGACTCCGTCACCACTAGGGTTAGGGAAGTTGTATGTGACTTTGTTCTCGAGAGCGTACATTGTTTGGAGATATGTCTATAAGAAATGTGTGAAAAGTAAACAAAAAACAAAAGCAACTCTATTTAAGATTTTCTAACATAACCACCTTTTAAATCATAATCAAACAAGTTATTAATCAGGCGAAACTTCAAGATTAGACCTTGGAGGGACATCTGAAGCCAGCACAACCCTTGAAAAAAAAAACAAGGGTTTAATGTGCTTGCTTGTAGGTTGCTGTTAAAAGTGGATCTCAATTGAGGAAACGTCATAATATAACCCTAACCCTATTACACGCTGACTAAGTGGTTTCTGACCAATCACAAGCTGAATCCTGGCTTCTTTTTAGCTTATAGCTTTAGTAGAGGGTGAGGTGATTGATATGTTTTGTGAAGTATGCGACAGATGCATGATTGGACATTTCCGTGATCAATTTTGAAAAGCTTTTTGTGCGTCTTTGATCTTTGGGTTCTCAATTTGTCGCTGGCTTTATCATCATATTCCCTTTGAATTTTTTTTCTCTTGATTTCTGTGGGTGCAATTTCACTTTGTTGAATTCGCAAACTAAGCTTGCTTGATTGGCATCCATCGTTCCGTCATCCCGCCGTATGATCTAGCCTTTTGAACAATGACCTCAGCAAGCCCCGTGAGCTTGTGATTCGAGACATCATAGTCGGACCTTCAAGAACAACAAGCCTACTCTTTATCGTCTATATAGCCCAAAGTTCCGGGCTTCAACCTCCCCAACTTCGCTATGCGGTCCTCGTCCATCGTCCTTGTTCGTAAGTACTGCCATGTACATACAGTCTACAGTCGTGTGGCTTCATCGCATCATACCATTGTCGATTGCACCGAAACTAACAATGCTGTTCTTTCTATAGTCCTAGGACAAACCTTTGGCGCTCTCGCCGTAACCCCCGATAATTCTCAGGTTGTCATGAACGGAGACCAAAAACAAATTGCAACCGATGATCCCTCCGTCAAAGAAGTCTCCAACACTGTTCAAAAGTCTGGCGCAAGTAAACCGCAGCCAGGTATGTCCTGTCTTGCTGGACCACTCCGAAACCTCACCCCGGCTAACCCATTTATACCAAACAACCCAGGTGCTCAATACGTAACCGAAGCTCAACAAATCTTCCAGAAACTAGAACAGAACCCGCCGAAACCCAAATTCGCCCGATCCCGGAACCTCCTCACTTATATTCTCTCCAGTGCTCTGCCGTCATTCTCCTTGTCAGCACCCGATGATCAGACTTCCTCAGCACATGATGTTCCCCAGAACCTCGCCCAGGCAGTGACGCTTTTAGAGCGCGCGGCCGCTGAATCAAATACCGATGCCATCAATATCCTCGGCGACCTCCATTTTTACGGCAATTTTACATGGCCGCGTAATTTTGATCTCGCCTTTGATCAATACAAGCAATTGGCAGACATGGGCCATCCGAATGGCCACTTTATGACTGGTCTGTTCTACTCAACAGGCCTAAGTTCAAAGGTGTCGCAGGACCAGGCGCGGGCACATCTATACTACACGGCAGCTGCTCGTCTTGGACACACCCGGGCGCAGATGGCCATGGGTTTCCGGCATCATATGGGCATTGCCACACCCAAGAGTTGTGAAAAGGCAGGCACTTATTACCGAAGTGTGGCTCAAAAGGCAATCAGTTGGGTCAACGCTGGACCTCCGGGAGGACAGCACTGGGTGGTTGAGGCGTACCATATACCCGAAGAAGACGGTGGTGTCTATGGCAATGGAGCTAGTGTTACAAGCTCCGGTGCTAATGCTGTCAAGGCGAATCCAAACTCGGACGCAAACGCAGACATTGACGATGTTATTGAGTATCTTGATTTAATGTCCAAAAAGGGCGACGGCAAGGCATCTCTTAATCTGGGGCGCATCTACTACGAAGGCCAGCGTGGTCTAAAGCGTGATTTCGACATGGCCAAAAAATACTTTATGCTAGTTACCGGCCAGTACTGGAAGAAGGATGGAACCATTGTAGACAAGCCTGCTCCGGGCCTAAACAAGCTGGCAGGAAAAGCGGCTACCTTTTTGGGCCGCATCTACCTTCGTGGCGAAGGCGTTGATCCCAACTTCCCCAAGGCACGGAAGTGGATTCAACGCGGTGTCCAGAATGGTGAGGCTCAGGCTTACTACCTCCAAGGACTAATGTTCAAGCATGGCCTCGGTGTTGCCCGCGACAGTCAAAAGGCGACAGAGCGGTTCAAGATTGCGGCCGAGCGGCTCGACTATGCTCCGGCTCAGGTTGAGATTGGCAAGATTTTCCTGGAGCGGGGTACTGAGCAAGATATCAAGTTGGCGCTGCATTTCTTTGAGCACGCGGCTAGAAGTCATAACCTGGAGGCATACTACTATCTTGGTGAGATGTCATACCAGGGTGTCGGCCGTGACAAGGCCTGTCTACTCGCTACTCGTTACTTTAAGCGAGTGGCGGAGCGTGTCGAGCCTCTGGTGTCGACGTGGTCTATTGCCAACAATGCGTTTGAAAGTGGTGATATTGACACGGCACTCGTCCACTTCATCGTCATGGCTGAGCAGGGCTGGGATGCTGCGCAGGTCAACCTTGCCTACCTGATTGATCCAGCCAAGTCATGGTTAAACCTCTCGCTCCCCATTGGTCAAGCCGCTTCTATTCCGAAGCCGTCAGCGCCCTTTCTTGACCCGCAGTTGGCGCTCGTGTATTGGGTGCGTTCCTCAATGCAAGGCAATATTGATGCAACTGTCAAAGTGGGCGATTACTACTACTACGGGGTGGGGCGTGAGCGGGATCTTATACAGGCGTGTCATTGGTATACTCAGGCAGCAGAGCATTCGGCTAGTGCGCAGGCTCTGTGGAATTTGGGGTACATGCATGAGAATGGACTAGGCCTCAAGCAGGATTTCCATCTGGCCAAGAGATACTACGATTTGGCGTTGGAGATTAGCCCAGAGGCATATCTGCCTGTGACGTTGAGTTTGCTTCGACTGCGGATACGGTCTGCGTGGAATACACTGACGCATGGATCGGCGCATTCTATTCAAGATGATCCGAGTAAGTAACAATCAAATCTCAGGGCGTGTTTGTCAGTCTGCCAGTCAGTCGGTCTGCGCCCGCAAGCCATGTGGCCTAGCATGTTTATACTAACCATTTGGAAAATCCTCCCTAAATCTTCTAGACCTCAACTCCCACAAATCCCTCCGTGAATGGGTCAACGCATTCCTGGCCGATCAGCCACGCTATTACGAACAGTACTCGGAGACCATGTTTGAGGAGGAGGATCCATACCCTGCTGAGCCGCCTATGGAGGTTTATGATGATTCGATTTTGGATACGATGTTGGTGTTTAGTATTGTATTGCTCATTACGGCGATAATATACTACCGGCAACAACGGCAAGCGGAGGGACAGAGAGAGCGGGAGGGACAGCAGCAAGGTGGGGTAGGGGCTGTTGGTGGGTTGGGGCAGCGGATACCGGGAGTGCAGCCGGGACACTGGGGGCCGGCGATGGTGGGACATTGATGAATGCAAGAGTGCTGTTTTTTTTTTTCTTTTGTGTTAATAGAGAGATTATTATGATATTGATGTGAGTTGGGGAAACTGTATATAAGACGTGGAGATACATCCAATTTCTCATGTAATGTTCACCAATAGGTCTTACGACTACGAACCGACGGGCATCTTACATGTCAGCTTCCCTCTCAAGGCATCAACAGTTTGTTATCAGTGGAGATTTAGAGGACCGGGAACTCAAATGGGAAGAGGATGTATTGGATGTAACAGTGTCATGATAACCATGTGGTGTAAGCAGGAAAAAGATTATAAGATAAAACAAGGCTGGCTTTGGACCTTCCCTTTGATTGAAAAGGAATAATTCTAGAAATATTACAGAGAGAAATGAAGGTTGTGACATGATGGATTTACGTATTTGGAGGTCTAAGAGAGAGAGAGAGAGAGAGAGAGAGAGA
>MKGJ01000069.1:5579-30792 GCA_002018255.1 Bretziella fagacearum | reverse complement strand
GGTGTCTGGTTGTCTCGATATCGATATCATGGCCGGCTTTACTTGCAGATACGATAGACCCCGGGTCCTCGAGGACCCTCTATCCAGATGCTAGATGTGTTTTTTTTTTCTCTAATCCAACTATAAATGACATTGACCTTGACCTTGACCTTGACTACTCACTCTCACAGGAAGACATGACATGAACTCAACCTCTGTTCATCCACCGGCTCTTGTTGCAAGCCCCCAAAAGTCGTTTTTCTTTTACGGGGTATGTACCTTGAAATTTGCAAATCACAACTTGGCTTAGTCTTGGCCTTACGTTTCAATAAACCGGGAGGAAAGCCAAACCGATGTCTAGGTGCTAAAGGACTGGGCGGAGGACGACGAGGTGGTGATGGAGGAGCTAGGGGAGTCATGGAACTAGGGAGGTGTGGGAGGACAAAGAGAGCAATATCAACAAGGTAGGTTCTGTCGGAATATCCCTGGGTAATCCCCAGATATATATCCTAGTATGTCAACATACCCAGTAGAATAGAATACACAACAACCAACAACTGATATACAGTTGATATCATGGACTATTTCACAGGTTCAAATGACAGTTTTCCCGATGTTTACACTTAAGAAAGGAAATTACCCTAGTCTAGTTGAGTAAATCACATTAGGAAGTCGGATTTAATCCGATTTGCAACAAGGAACAGCAGTAGAATAATGCACAGACCACTTCAGATAAGTGGGCTTGATTAGTCACTATACAGGTTGCCCTGGTTTATCGATTAAACCTCGCAGCAAAATAAATACTATTAATAACCCTTGTGATTCAAGTAAACTCCAAGATAACCACCATGCATCCATCATCAATCACGCCCTTTGACATTAACCCAATTGATGCATCAGGGTTTCCTGGGCTAGAGACAGATATATACGTCATAAGTCGGGACCAGAGGCGGCCGAGTTCAGTCACGACAGAATCTTGTTCTGGCTTATCAGTTCCAAAAAATAAAAAAATAAACATGCCTGCTAGCTTCATAACCAAGATGTTCTCTCTATCTTTGCGGGTATTAGGTCGCCAAGTCTATCTGTCGGTTTCCAAGTAATATAGAATCTCGGGCTTTGTTACATGTCAGATATTAGTGATTGTCTTGACTATGAAACTTGATCATATCAAAAAATATATTACCCAAGTACATGTACACACACAGGATATCTCAGGTTAACCATATATGCATGCCAAACGATATACCAATATCTTCATTGGCTCGACCTATTCCACACAACAAAACTACCCATCAGCAAACACCACCATCCATCTTATCTCGCCCGTCCACTAACAACATCAACACCACCCAGCCCAGGTCCAAGGCCCAAGGTCCAAGGTCTAGCTTATCTAATCTTCTCGCCAATCATCCATCCTCTTTCTTAGCCACCCGGCTTGACCGTCGTGGGATTCAACATCTACCTTTCCATCTTTTCTAGTCTGGCCAGGCCAGGTTGAGGCTACATAGACTTGGTGATCCGATTCCCACGTTCTGAGATAGAGGAGGAGGAGGCGGTGTATCGTTATCGTGGAGACACTATTCACTTTTACATCGGGTATAGACGCCAAATACTACTCTACTCGTCCTAATGCCCTAACTGTACTCATGTACACGTCCAAGCAAACGGAGAACCGGACTTGAGGGTACTCATCCGGCCCTCTAACGGAATATCTATATAATCCATCCTCGATATCCCCCCCCCCCCTTCCTCCTCCATTCTAAGCCATCTTCCATTTCCTTCTCTCCACGGACAACCTCATCTACCCTCCCCTTCAAAGCATCTCTCCAGTCTTTTCTTTTCTTTTCTCTATTAGAGCCTCTCCTCTTTTCAATCTCCTCTGACCTCTCTCGTCCTAAAAATGCTTTCCAAATCCTCCATCATCGTCCTCGGCGCTCTCGCCTCCGTCCAGGCCGCCGCCCTCCCCTTTGTCGAAATCCCACATCTCTCCCGCCGTGACGATGAATTCCTGTGCTACAACAACAGTATATCCCTCCCCAACATCACCATCTACGCCACCGGTGGTACCAGTACGTATCCTCCCTTCCTCCTGCTACTTCACCCACAGACCTTACCAACATCTTCCCTTAGTCGCCGGCTCTTCCAATAGTGCCACCAACACCGCCCAGTACTCCGCCGGCCAACTCGGCGTTGCTACCCTAGTCAATGCCGTCCCCGCACTCTGCGAACGCGTCAATGTCCGCGGTGTGCAGATCTCCAACGTAGACTCTGGTAACGTCAACCAGACCATCCTCCTAGAATTGGCCCACGCCATCCAAAAGGACCTGGACTCTGAGTACACCACTGGCATTGTCGTCACCCACGGCACCGACACCCTCGAAGAGTCTGCCTTTTTCCTGGATCTGACCGTTCGCTCCGAGAAGCCCGTGGTCATCGTTGGTGCCATGCGCCCTGCTGTAAGTACCTGAATGCACACGGTGGAGACTATACAATTACCAACATATTTTGTGCTCTCAACAGACTGCCATTTCCGCCGATGGTCCCGTCAACCTCCTCGCCGCTGCCACCGTCGCCGCTGCCGACTCCGCCAAAGGCCGCGGCGCCCTGATCGTCCTCAACGACCGCATCTCCGGCGCCCGCTACACCACCAAAAACAACGCAAACACCGTCGACACCTTCACCCCCGGCGACCACGGTTACATGGGCGTCATGTACAACCTGGAGCCCATCTTCTGGTACCCGCCAACGCGCCCCTACGGCTACCACTACACCAATGTCTCCAGCATCAGCGTTGAGCAGAGTCTTCCCCAGGTTGATATCCTGTTTGGTCACCAGGATCTGGATGTCAAGCTGATGGATGCCGCTATTGCTAATGGAGCCAAGGGGTTGGTTTTGGCTGGTATGGGTGCTGGTGGGTGGTCCAGTAAGGGTACTGCGGAGCTTGAAAAGGTCATCAGCGCTGCTAATGTGCCCGCAGTCTTTTCGCGTCGCACTACTTGGGGATATGTCTCTTCAAAGGATGGTCTCAATGTTGGTGGTGGTTTCTTGAACCCTCAGCACTGCCGTATTCAGCTTCAGTTGTTGTTGGCGGAGGGCCTGCCGATTGCGGCTATTCACAATGTTTTTGAGTGGTAAAAAAAAATAGTAGTGTAATGTTATGAAATGGGGGAGGACATGTTTATCTGATACTATTTTTTATGTAAAGGCTGGGCCAATGAGGATGGCAATCTAATAATTAATATTTTGTTATGATATGGATACTGTCTTTCACAAAAAGGGTTAACGTGACGAGGCTTAACCCAGACTTGTTTGAAGGCTGCCTTCAAGCCTTACGTTTGTTCCTGCCAATCCCCAACCTCGCTCCTGCCCTCGCTACCACCAACCCAACGATGAAATTAAAGCGGTCAACTACATAAAAACGGCAGAAACACCAGCGGTGAAGCCCTCAACCCTGTGTAAAACTCCACAAACTCCACAAGTCCCACAAAAACTCACCGCCCCACTGCCCACAATCCCTATAAATACGTCGTCGCGCCGCCCTCTCTTTTAGTAACTTTTCCTTTCCTTTTCTTCTTCAGCTCTCTTTGCCTTTTGGCTAAGATCAAGTGTAGTATCTGTTCTTTTCAGTTTAATCTCTGAAAGTGTTCCAAGGAACACAATCGTGATTATACCTATTTTTGGCTGTCGGAGCTTTGGCCGCTGTGCTTGCATATGCCATTGCTCATAGTGTCCCTGGTATTACACTGCCTCCAGGAGACGCGAACTCTTTTTTTTCTTCATTCTTTTTTTTTCATTACTGGACAAGCTTGCTTGGCTCGTGACGAAGAAGTATTTTGCTGTAGAGAGTATAGAGTTTACGATGAGGGGAGCGGTGGTAATGATTATTTTAATCTCAATGTGTCACGATGATTTGTTCTTGTGGGAGTCGTATTCATCAAGAAGCACAACTTTATTGTATCAATTAAAACAAAAAAGCAAATGGTATCCAAATAAAAGCAATAAATCAATGCAAATATCCAACTCCTAAAATCGTAACACAAACAGCTCATCCATGACATCAGTCCTTATTCTTCTTTGTCGTAACATCTTCATCATCTTCCTTGGACTTGTGTCCAATTAACCTTTGTAAAAACTTCTTACTCTTAGTCTTCGTCTTGACGTATGTCTCCATACTCGCCAATATGACATAGGCCTTGGAAATCTTTAAATGTGACAAATCCACACCTTCAACCTTTAAGCTCTTGACAAAGTGCTTATAGTTGCTCGCTGGCGGCCGGTAGTGTCCACTCAACGGACTCAACGATGACAATTTACCATCTTTAACCTGAATCAACCCAGCCGCTGCGATACGCGAACCTTGCAAAAACGACGAGTGCTGGAATGTCCCGCTCATCTTGATACCTACATACAACCTAAAGCGAGTATCCGCTACAAAGATCCACGTATTCTTCCGAATAGACTTTCGCAAAAGCTTGTTGAGGACCGCCATCGTCGAGAAATGACTAGCCTTGATATGTTTCGTCTTCCCGGGCGGTTTCCCATTCTTACTTTCGGGCACCGGATTGGGATACCGTCTATGACCTTCGTCATCGCCGCTGATTGATGACCGCGGGGAGTGACGGATGGATACAGAACCAATGGAACTGTGACTGTTGCGGCGGCTCGTAAGAGGATCGTTGTTGGCGCGGGTGACAAGCATGGTGTCGGGGCCGGGGGAATAGGCGGGGACGTCGCTATCAATTGGGACGATACCCTCGATGGAATCACGGTATTCCTCGGTGGTGTTGAGGAGTTCGTTGTTCTTGGCCCAGCGGAGACGGCCTTCGGAGTCGATTTTTACGAGGTAGAACTGGCGTTCTTCGCGGGTAAGATAGCGGACGCATTCACGATCAAGACGTTCGCGCGGGCAGGAGTCGATATCGAGGTCCTTTCCGCCACCAAAATCGAGCCAGTAAAAGAAGTTCTCGTTGGTAGTTGTATCGTGCTTCCATTCATTGTGATAAACCAAAAGGTTACCGCCGTAGCGATGCTTGAGATCGACCATTTCAAGAAAGTAGGAAATGTTCATCATCATGGCCTGATTCTTTTGGCGCAGACGAGCTTCCTCACGCTTGCGGCGCTTCTCAGCTCTTCTGGCGTGGACTTGAGGAGTGCTGACATCATCCGAAGAGGAAGAAGAAGAAGAAGAAGAAGAAGAAGAAGAGGGGGATGATGAGTCTGAATCAGAGCCGGCATTGGACTCTGGGTCGATATCATGACCGGCACGCTGAAAGACAGCCCCGGCCTTGCGCCAACGTGCAGCAGCAGAAGCATTCCGGGGACTACCAGGCGAAGAGAGACCTTCCGACTCAGCACCAGAGGGCCGCGGTGCCATGTGGTTGCGAAACTGCGCATCCCGCACAGTTGAGACCCAGCGGGCCGAAGCATCCACTGTCATACCGTCCAATGCACGACGAGTACGATAGCCACGATACGTGCGTTGAATCAGCTGAGCAGCCTGGGTACGATCCGCGTCCGAGGGACCCAAAGGTTCCGCGGCGGGGGCAGCGGAGGTGGAGGTAGCAGAAGAGGAAAGGGTAGAGTAGTGGCTTTCCCGGGCACGCTGTTGTTGCAGGCGGGCGATACGAGCGAGATCGTCGGCCGAAGGAGTTTGAAGGGAATTGAGGTAGGCGGCGCGACTGGGAGAGATGGGATGGTGGTCGCTACCGATGTCGAGGGCGGAGACAGCTTGCTCAAGGGTTGCGGATTTTGGGGTCGGGACGTCGGAAGAGGTGGCGGAATGGGTGGAGGGTTGTGCGATGGCGGCGGTCATGGCGAACAAAAATGAAGAAGGGGAGAGAGGGGAGGGGAACGGAGGAGCTAACGGGAGAGTCGGGAGATTATATACGAAGCGGGAGGATTTCTTGCTGTCTTTTGGTATAGAATCGGCGCAGGGTGACGTAGTAGGGTAGAGGTGGTGTGGTATATGCAGGTAGGCAAAAGGTCGATGCAATGCAAATGCAAATGCAAATGCAAATGCAGGGTGTGGCGAGTGGGTGTTTAGCCTAGAAGAAAGCAACAGGAGATGGCGGAAAATCTGGAGCTAAAAAAGGGTTGGCGAAGCGATTGACAGGCACCCGGATTTCCACAAGGTATTCGGATGAGACGGCAGGGTGCAGATGCAGATGCGGGATGCGGTGCATATATGTTTTTGGTGGACGGAACACACACACACACACAAGGCGAAATTTGCCTTGGAGGATGAGGTGTATAGAGTGGAGGGTGAGGTGTATAGAGTGGAGGGTGAGGTGTATAGAATAAAGAGTACAGAATGCAAAATGAAAGGGGATCCCAAAGAGACAAAAAAAAAAAATTAGAGGAGATGTCAAAGAGAATAAGGGAAGATGATCGGCGAGGCGGAGCAGTGTAAAGTCACACGTTGGGGCGATGTCAGCGGTGGCCAGACGGCGTAGTTGCAAAAGAGAAAAAAAAAAGAGAAAAAAAAAAGAGGATTGAATAGTATGAATTCGTGATGATGTGGCAAAGAGAATAGCCGAGTTGAGTCCTTTGTGTGTATTTCTTTGAAAAAAAAAGGAAGAGAAGAGAAAACAAGTTGGGAGGGGTATATATAAAGCGGTCAGAGGAGGAAGAAGAAGAAAAGAAGAAAAAGTTTCTGATATGGAAAGTGCGTGATTTGTGGACGGTGACTTGACAAGAAGGAAGTTGAATGAGGAAACCAGTCCCAGGAAAGGAAAGGGGTTATGTAAGCTAAAAAGAAAAACCCAGTTTTGTTATGGTGATTACGATTTCTGGACAAGTTGGTGAAGCGGGGAAAGTAAGAAGTACCGAGAGGAGGCAGGAGTGAAAAGGCTGTGTGCTGTTGGATTAGAGAAGGTACGAGAGTTGTTTGATACATCTCACAAGGCTCGTTGTCTGAATGTGACGATACGGCAATGTTGGGGGGGAAATGGGATACACGGACAGTTGGAATACTGTTACCCGATTGAAGGCTCCAATGGTTATAAAGGAGGAGAATATAAAGAGAGTGGGTTGGAAATATGATATACAGATATCGTGACTGTATAGAAGACGGCGTCTGTAGAGAGAACCAAGCACCAATGAGTTTACATAAACATGTAGTAAAATGCCGCCGTGTACCGCGGGAATCTTTCAAGTCACATTTTCTTGGCTCTGTAGCTGGTTCTGATTCTAGCTGTGCTTCAACTTTACTGGCTGCATATTAATATGCATGCTGAATCTGGGTCCATGTTTGCGAGTGCTTAATCCAATCGGCGTTCCCAAGTAATAGAGGCCGCCCATTGTTCACATCACGAGATCATTGAATCAACTGTAGTTAAAAAACCCAATATATAATATATACATTATCATTAATCATTACTTGCACTACAAGCCTCCAGACAGCATATACGATACATCTCTCTCCTTGTCTTCTCCCTCCCTCTCTCGTCCAAGGGGTCAGACACATTTCTGACCCCTTGATCGGCGACTGGTATCTCTCTCTCTTTAATGAGGCGATTTTGTAAATCTCCCCAAAGGATTAGACCGACGACAAGACTTGAGTTGGTGTCCCCTAATGATACTCTAAACATAATCCTTCATAGTCTTCATGAAAACAAAAATTCTCTCATAATTGGCGAGGCTGAGAATTCAGGATTCAGGAGAATGCAACTATCAAATGTTAACAAAAACAAAGCTCGAATCAAAATGAATCTCAAAGACACAAACTTACTTGAGGAAATGCTGAAGCCCTGCTCGCCGCTTTTCAAGAAACTTTTGATCAAATCGTGCCATCATGGTCTTTGGTGGTAATGCCGGCACCGAAGCCGATGACCGGGGAAACGTCTTTAGTAATCTCCCCCGGAAGCTATCAAACTCTGAATATCGCTTGTGAATCTCCATTGGCGCACCCTGCAAATCATCCTCGATTAGCACATGTACATCTTGTTCACAGGATCCTCTCCCATCCCAACAACTTACCTTTTGCGTATCAACCCGAATCGCCCACACCACAAACGCCCCAATATTCCCAACACTCCCCTCCACTACCGTCCACCCCGTAATCCGCACACTCTTCGCCCAACACGCCTCCCCCCTCCCATCCAAATCATCCGTCTCATTATCATGCATCACAATCGCCGGCAGCGCATCCGGCCCATAATCATCATCCTCCATAAACTCCCCTCCACCAGCTCTCGCCACCAACGCCCCATTCCCCCCTCCATGTCTCCGTAAAATTGTCTCATTGCTACTCCTCGGTGCCCCATTCCGTTGTGGACTTGAATGAACCGAGGACGTCGTGGTGGGTCCAGTGGTGGTTGGTGTCGTCCAAAAGGGTGGTGGCATGCAAATGTTGGGGGTGTGGAGAGCGGTGGCGTCTGTGGCGGTGCTTTCGGCGGCACTGAAGACGGAGGCGGTGGCAGCAGGAGAATCTTGGGGAGCGGGTTCGGGTTGTGTGATGGCGCTGTCGGCGGATGATGGTCGAGAGGAGGAACAAGTTGGAGGGGTTGTAGTGGATATAGGCTCGGCAGGAGTAGTGGTAGTGGAAGTTATGATCGCCGTGGTCTCTAGGGGCGGCGGGACGATTGAAAGCGTGTTTGGCGCTGACATGGCGACGGGTTTGTATGGGTTGTTCTAGGAACAGGAGGACTTTTTGGTGACGATTGCGATTGACCTTGAAATGATCGGCGTAGTTCGTGGCTCGAAAGTGGCGGTTGATTGATGAAGGCTCGTGAAAGAAGATTTCGAGTCGCGATCAAGGAGTCGTACAATTGAATGAATGTAGCGCAAGCGGTTTCTATATATATGTATATAAAAGAATCAAGTGGCTGCGAAAAGAAAAAAAAAAGGTATCGATTGCTTTGAGTTGAGTCGGTCAACTAGAATAGGAGCGCAAGATGAACTGTCCAAGAAGCTTTGATCTCTAGGCTGTAGTTGTAGTTGTAGTTGTTTATTTGCTTATTTCTGCGAAAATTGTTACAAAGTAAAATGAAGATTCAAAAGATATTAAAAGAAAATTCGAAAAAGAAAGAAAAAAGAAAGAAAAAAGAAAGAAAAAAGAAAAGAATTCGGTGACAAGATGGTATAATGATGTTAGGCAGAGATTATTGTTCCTTCTTTTTTCGTATAGTTTCAGAAGCTCTCAACAAAAAAAAAAAAACGGAAGGTGCTGACGGTTAATTTTTTGGGACGGGAGTTGCGCCGCAGAAGAACAAGAATGTATATGGCAAAATTGGATTGGGAAGGCGCATACAAAGAGAGGAATGACAGAAGGAAGGAGCTTGGCAAATGGGGAGATGTCGTGATTTTATATCAGATTTTGCAGACTGTTGGCGATTTATAGAATCAACAGACCTTTTTCCATGAATGGCAGTAGATGATACTTTTTTTCCATCATTGAGACTGCGTTGGTCGATTAGGTTGTTGGGCTGAGGTTTCTGATATGGTTGGCCGACTGCATCTCATCTGCAGGCAAGCTATCTCTCTACATTCCATCATTCACTTGCCATATTAACTTTATTCAACTATTCTTGTCCTTCTGTATCTCCCGCTGGCTGACGGGTTGTCTTTTTGCGGTCATCAAGTCTGCTGAACAGGGATATCTGAATCTGGAAGTCGAACAACCGGGACATGCCGTCATTGTTTTCAGTTCTATAAAGATATCCTCTAGGCCTGTGATGGCCCCAAGCACGTGGAAGGTCATTAAACCCCCAAACACCTAATTTGACGACTGTGGTGATCCCGCATTAACAGCTACGGTGATATGACGCAATACGACTCCGTAGTCTGGTTTCATCATGACAGAAGTGGATTAACATGAGCTGTGCTTACTTGTGCTGGTCATCCAACATCTGGTCATCCAACATCTGGTCATCCAACATCTGCCCATCTGTCTCGTTTAGGCTCTCCTAGGTTTCAAAAGGAAAAGACACATGTAAACTATTGTGTGTACCCATCACCCATCCGCCCTCACCAATGCTAACACGTGGCTTGATACGTTTGCAAGTACAAACCAAACATCTCTGTTAAAGAGTACAAATCTCCTCAATGGAGTTGTCAAGAAAAAAAAAGCCGAAAACAAAGAATACTCAAATCCTTGCGTCTATGACTCCCGACAAGAAAAAAAAGAAATACAACTTAAAAAAATTAAGCTATACGTTGAGTACCAGACCCAGGGACTGACGTAGATAGACTGCGTATCTGGTGACTCTCGCCAGTTGCCACCTGGGCATCAATGACATCACCACCCTCAATCTTCAACCCACTACAAAAAACAATAGACGGCGGTGTAGGGAATCTTTCAAACAAAAAACTAACCGTTGATATCCCAAACCAACATACCATCAGCATGATACATCATCTTACGCCTGCCAGACACGCTTGATAGTCTCGGTGACACCAACATCATTGGTCTCATATTCATACAAACCCGCACCAACCAGCAGCGTCACCGTATTGAGACCCCAGTTCGCCGCCTTGCGCGACTTGGGGAACTGCCGAGCGGGAACATAGTCGGTGATGATGTTGCCGAATCCCATGTGCGAGTGGATCAGCATGGTGCCGCAAAGAATGGCATCGGTGGCGGGGTTGAGAGAGCCACCGATGAAGGGCGCAAAGGTGAGGGGGACCAGGCCAACGGCGAGGACGCGGTCAAAGGTCCAGTGATAGGAGCCGTGGGAGGGGTGGGACTCGGGAATTGCGGCGGCGTCATTGACTAGAATGGGGGTAGTTAGTTGTGGTTGTACAGAAATATAAGTTGAATGCGGCGAGCCAATGGGTCGTTGTGTCGATTTAAGTTATGTGAAATACGGCCGCGGGGAAGTGTTTGTTGCATTGTGGGGGTAGGCTAGTATTATGCCAAGTAATGCTGGCATGCCCCGGCGCAAAGACGGCTGACTTTTCGGGGTATCGTGGACAAGACAATTCACTCATGACTCGCTGCAAAAGGAAAAAGAAAGGCATACCGGTGCCAATGACGACCTCTATAAAGCAACAATCACGTTAGTCAATGCTCAGTTCAATGATCTATAGGTCAACAAAGAAAGGAACCAGGCCGGCTACACCTGGCGTATCGGTACCCGGCCCGGTTCGGAATTCACTGCAGTGATGCGGAAGCTCTTACGAGGACCCGGAGGAAGCAGGCTGCGGCGGCTGGTGGTGGTGAAAGCAGCCACACGCTGCATGTTGGCAGCCCGGGCAGCAAAGGCCACAGGGCGTAGAGTTTGGCGTGCAAGAGAAGCCATTGTGAATAATATGGGAATGGGACAGATGAGGTAATTGAAGATTTTAAAATTGTAAATTTGAAAGTCAAAATATGCAGAAAATAAAAGGTTCGCAACTGATTATTGGTTGGAATTGAAAGAGAAGAAAGGGTTTCCTTTTACTACTACAAGTGGCGGTTCTGGTGAAGCAAATCGAAATCGTCAATTTCCTAGAAGCAGCAAAGTTACAGCGGGTCAGCGCCCAGCCAAGACAGTCACTTGACAGCTTCCTAGCCCGGGAAAGGGACGAGTGACTTTCCAGTTGGCTGGCTACGCACGCAAATTTACAAGTCACTTTTGTTTTTTTTGTTTTTGTTTCTTAGACGTCCCGGCTCGTTCCAATTGCTTGTGCTCTAATGTCCCAGAAAGCTTCCATTATAATCCGCCTTCACTAGATGATGCCCTTCTTGCCCCAGCCAGCTCTTGGTGGGATTGCCGAGGATCTGGTAAAATCATCTGTGTGCTGATTGGCTGTCACGGTTAACTGACAGCTAAAGTACGGCCTGGTATGCAAGGCGTCAACCATGTAGTTTAAGAGGCTCCATCTTCAAGTTGTGTTTTAAACCAATGTAGTTGCTCTTCTCTGGGATCCACTTTCGAACCTCATGTTCAAAATTAGCACGTGAATAGATCAACCCTAATCTCATAGCCCTAATTTCCATGACAGGGTCAAAATTCTTTCTCTCGGGGTGTGGGTTGGCTACGCTACATGATGCTAGTAAATTTGAATATCTATCAGATCTAAACAAAGACACATCTGGCAGTGTACTTGTCCAATTCACGCGAAAGAGGTTCTTCCTCTTCCAAGTGTCTTCTCTCTTTTTGCCTTGAACTTTATTTGCTTGATATCTTACAAAAAGTAAAAACAGAAACACATACAAGCAATGTACCGTTCAGTACGGCCTCTGGCCCCTGCCGGCCGCCGGATCGGCGCCATGTCTCGGCCATCGCCGCTGGTCATGGTTGCCAGCGCCACCCCCACAATTGCCGCCGCCACCACTTTGGGTATCAGATCGCAACCCGGCGTCCGCAACATCTCAAAAAGTTACCTTGACAAGAAGGATCAAGCGGCCAAAGAATTCGCTGAGCGTGCGCGAAAGATTACCGTAGGCGAGATACAAAATGTCTGGGATGTATTTGAGGAGAGAGGATTGATCAAGGATGTTGCCGGGTAGGTTGAACAATCTTTTGGTTTTGCTATACTGGAATCACTAGATGCTAACATTATTATAGACGGGCACCAACCATCAAGGAGCTACTTCGTGTCAAGAGAATAGGCGCTTACACTGGATTCGATCCCACCGCCCACTCGCTTCACGTTGGACATCTGGTTGCTTTGATGCCTCTTTTCTGGCTGTACTTCCACGGCTATCCAACCGTCTCTCTCATTGGTGGTGCCACCGCCCGCATTGGTGACCCCACGGGCCGTCTCAACTCTCGACCACAGCTTACCAACTCTGAAATTAGTCGGAATATCACCAAGATTCACTACCAACTAGAACGTATCTGGAACAACGTTGAGGATCTCGGTCGGAAATACGGGTATCCCGGCCACTGGGCTGGCCGCCACTACCTATGGAACAACAACATGTGGCTGAACAAGCTTACCTTCTATGACCTTTTAAAGAGAGTGGGCCGTGACTTGCGTATCGGCCCCATGCTCGCCAAGGAAACTGTCAAGAACAAGCTCCAGAATGGCGACGGCATGTCCTTTGCCGAGTTCTCCTACCCCATCATGCAGGGCTGGGATTTCTGGCATATGTACTCCAAAATTGGCGTCCAACTGCAAATCGGCGGCTCCGACCAGTTCGGCAACATCACCTCTGGCTGTGAAATTCTCAAGACCTGCCGTGAGACCGAAGAGATCCCCCACGCTCGTCTTCCCAGCGGCTGGCTCAACGACCCCTACGGTTTCACCACCCCAATTCTGACTGACTCTGCCGGTAACAAGTTTGGCAAGTCCGCCGGCAACGCTGTCTGGCTTGATGCCCTCGAGACTGCGCCGTTTGACTTTTACGGCTACTTTGTTTCTCGGTCTGACGAAGAGGTCCAGACTATGCTTCGCATGCTGACCTTTATGCCACTGCCCGTCATTGAGGAATTGATGGACCGCCACGAGACCAACCGTGCGGCTCGTCTTGCCCAGCACACTCTTGCCTTTGAGCTGACTTCGCTAGTCCACGGCCCCGAGGTTGCCATCCGCGAGCAACGTCAACACCATGCCTTGTTTGGCCGTGAGCCCATTGTCATGCCCCCGGGTACCATCCCCAAGAACCTGGAGCGCAAGGTCGGGGCAGGTGAAGAGGTTGAGGCGAACCCCAACTCTTCCAACTTTGCACAGCAGGTATCTTTGCAATTGCCGGCTGAGCTCATTATGGGCAAGTCGATTGCTAGGATTGTTTATGCAGCGGGACTGTGTGAAAGTGCCTCGGCTGCGGCGCGGTTGATTCATAATGGAGGACTATATGTTGCGGCGGCTCCGGGACAGAAGCAGGCGCTCATTCCTGGCTCCTTGGATTGGACGCCCGTGTCGAACTGGTTCCCGACTGACACGTTGAAGTTTTTGATTGACGGGAAGCTCCTGATTCTGCGTCGTGGTAAGCGAAATATCCGGATTATCGAGGTTGTTGATGACCAGACGTGGCGTGATAGTAAGCAGACGTACCCTGGTGAGCCTGGAACGGGTAAGCTGCGGATGGTTCTCGAGTCAATGAGAACAGAGGCCCAGGAAAAGGGAGAGACTCTAAGTACGACGAAGTTGCGGAAGAGGTTGGTGGAGCAGATGGCATCGCAGGGCAAGTCGAGCATGAAGCCCGAGGTACGGGTGGCGAATAATGAGACTATTGAATTTCCGCCGGAGCGTGGTGAGGATCGGTGGATGACCGCTACGAAGAAGAGGCAGAAGGGATCGAAGGAGATGGAGGATGATGAGTAGTGGTATTGAAGAGCTCAGAGGTGGATCTAGATCGCGTGTTCTCATGTTGTCTATTGTACTATTATCATTGTTTTATTTATCACGACATGTGACTGTATTCTAGTTCGCATTTGCCGTTTATCATGGCGGCTATGAAGACAAAAGAAATCTCTTAAAATGTACTGTTTGCCCATTGTGTATCACACACACACTCTCTCTCTCTGAGCGTGTGTCGTCTCCTAGTAATATAACAAAGTCAAGTCTCCTGCCGGCACTCTTATCGTTTGAAGCTTTTTCAAGATCTCTTGGTTCGTCATGTTCGTCTCTGTGATAATCTGGTCAAAGGGATGACAACCATCCGTATACTTTTGCAACGGATCACCATCCTTGGTTGGCCGTGACTGTCCCGTTGCCAGTTGTGCCAGATATTGCCGTGAAACAATGTGTTTGTGAACCCGATACAGCACGCCTTTGATACAGCCAAACTGGACTAGTCTCCGTACATCAATAAACGATAATACGTCTAGACCAGCCTCGGCATGAAGCCACAACCATTCAGATACCGAGCGGCCATAAACAAATGTACTGACCAGTCGTTTCATTTGAAAATGTGTCAGACGGACGTGTTTATCGTGGATACATGTGTACGCAATACACTCATCCACGATGCCATCTACATTTGCAATAAAGTCTCTCAGGCCGTCTGGCTGTGGCGCATAACATGACGAGAAGAAGAACATGTCGAGAAGTAGAATGGTATCGTAATATAGCAAATGCCGCAGTGCTGCTTTAGCAAGATCGAGCGCAACATCGGCTTGCCATGCAATGCGCCGCACATCAGAGACGCCATCGATATGGGCAATGACCTTTTGCATCGTGAGATCCCAAGTTGGATCAACAATATCATTAAACTTCATCTTTGCCACTGGCACATGCCAGCCTTCAACCACAATGGGGTTCTTGTGGTACGGGAAGAGCTTCATGTTGACGGTATTTGCTTCGTCTATTGGGGTTAACCATTAGCAAACAAGTTCCATCATCCACCACCCTTTTTTTTCTCTTTCTTTTCGGCCAACGCCCACTTACCGACCGGAATCATGCATTCACCATAATTATTCAAATCCGACTTAACAATCTCCAACAACGCATCAATCGGCCTCCGCTCCGTCGAAACCGCCGGTCCCTCAATCCCCGCCACCTTCAATCCATCCGCATCCTCCTGCCCCGACAAATACTCATTCTGCTTCTCCATCTCCGCAAACGTAACCGCCAACCGTCTAACCACTCGTTCATACGGCTCCAACACTGTCCCCGCATCCACCACCAGTCCAAAATTGAAGATGAATTCATTGCGCACATACTTGGAGTGCGCGATGAGCACGGGGAATCCGAGGATTACGTACTTGCCCGCAGGGTCCTGGACGGTCATATAGCGGTTGCAAAAGGCTTTGCGGGGGATGATGTATTCTTGGACGACGTCGAAGTCGATGAGGCTGTTGAGAGCGGAGCCGACGCAATCGGGGGGACTCTGGGCCATGACAGTTGGACCTGGAGGAGGAGGAGGAGACGAGAGAGGGCCTTGGTTAGCTTGGAGTGTTCATTAGAGTCGTCGGGTTGTGGGGTATGAGTTACCTTTTTCGCGCAGAAAGCGCGCATAAAAGATGCCTTGGATCATTTTAGTGATTGTAAGGCCCGAGTCTAAATGATCATATTGACAGGCTCATTTAGTAATGAAATCATGAATCCAAAGCGCAAAACGGTCGACCTGAGGTGTGAAGTGGGTACCAAAGGGTTAACTGACCATGATTCCAGTTTAACCCTAAAAATCACAGACTCATACAAGAGACAAATACACATGTCGTAAGTATATTCATGAATAAAACTAAATTTTTGGTCGCAAATTTTTTTTTTCATTCCAATCCCCCCGCCTATAGTCCCGGCAGTCGTTACTTGGGAATAAAACAATATCGTAACATCCGAAAACAATACAAACAAACAAATAGAATTGAGACCTTTGCCGCTAAGGAGCCTGGCGAGAAACAAGAGAGCCCCAACTGCAGAAAGCAGCAGCGAGAAAGACATGGGGAACACCCGTAAACACCTTCATAATATCCATCAATCACTCCAAATATAAAAATCAAACCCCCCTCCAACCTCCCAACTTACATACTTCCGAGAAGATGTTCAATGGCACCCTGTACACTGCCTCCGCTTCTCCGCAGCGCTGAAATGTTTTGGTCAAAGTCGAAGAAGCCCATATCGTTGAGCTGACGGAGCTGCTCTGCGTAACGCTCCTCCGGCGGCCGGCTGTCCGCCGGTGTAGCTGCAGCGGCACCACCACCCATACCCGGAAAGGGGAAGTTACCAAGCTCACCCTGGCGTAGCATGTTCATAACCTCGTTAATAGCTTCGGGGTTGGTAAAGGCTTCCATGCCAGGAAAGCCAAAGGGATTTGGGGCAGCGTTGCTGTTGGTTCCAGCAGTAGCGGTGGTGGTGTTGTTGCTGGTAGGGGTAGCGTCAGCGCCAGGAGTACGGCCAGTGGCGGCTTGGGAAGTAGACGAAGGCGCTGCCGCTTGGTTGAAGAGAGCCATAAACGGATTGTCGGCTGGGTTAGCGCTCGCAGCTCCTGCACCCGCCGCACCCGAACCGGCACCAGGCTGGTAACCCAAGATGAACGGCACCATGCTTGTGATTCTATCTACTCCAGCAAAGGGATCCTCGGTTCCAGTAGAGTCGTCGCCCGAAGCCGGGGAGGAGCCGGCAGCAGTGGAATCAGTGGCGCCTGGAGCTGGGAAAGAATTCCCGCCACTAGACATCTGACGAGATAGTTGGGCGCTTGCACGCATGAGTTCGGGGTTGGTAAGGAAGTGGCGCATTATGGGGGACCGGAACATCTCGCGAATACCAGGAATACTAGCAAGTTGAGGATTCATGCGGATCATCTGATCGATAAAAGCGGGATTATCAAGGGCGGCAGTAAGAGTTTGCTGAACAGCGGGGTCGTCGAGCATGCGGGAGAGCTCGTCTTCGTTGGGAGGAGCACCCATCTGAGTAGAAAGATAACGGTTAGTTTACACGTAAAAACAAAACAGGACTAGTAGCAGTGGGGAGGGGTCTTACACCACCATCAGCACCAAACATGGAGGCACTGGGAAGATTGAGATGACCTGCGTAGCGCGCGCCGGTGAGATGAGTCAAAGGGTCACTAGCAGATCCGGCAGCAATGTTGGTAGGTACAGCGGAGGCAGCGGCAGAAGAGCCAGATCTGGCAGGCTGTGCGGCATTACTAGCGGCGCTCTTGACGACATGAATGGTGTTGCCCTCTTTAATTTTGTATGTTGACAAGACATCATCGTTCTTCATGACACGGCCAGAGTAGATCAGGCGTTGGCGTTCAACGGGGACGTTGATTCTATCATGGGTGGAAAGTTTGGTCTTGAGATCGCTGACGGTAATGTTATCAGAAACCGTTAGGGTGATGGCCCTCTCGGTACCAGCCTTGATCTTCAAGGTGATGTCTTTGGGGGCGTTCGAGTCGGACATGGCGAAAGGGACACTCGAAATAGGGTTGATTGATAGGGAATTGAAAAGAAGGCGGAATGAGAGAGAAGGGAGAGAGAGAGAGAGATAAAGACAAGAGAGAGAAAGAGAGAAGTGTTGATAAGGTTGAGATTTTGGCGTGGGCACAAAATGAGCGGGACAATTCGCGGGTTAGGTAGCGCTAGATGGATTATGGATGGTGGGTGTTGTTGTTATTTGGTCGGTTCTTAGGCGGCAGAAATGAAGTCTAGACTTGATGTGTGTGTGGCAGCAAATTACAGAGTAGACAATTGTGCTAAATGTGGATAAACGACGTGCTGTTTATTTTGGATGTAGGTACGGCCATTGATTCTGAAAGTGACCAGGCTGTCTGTCTCTCTGCTACTAAGAACGGCAGGTTGGAACTTAGTTATGTGTAGTTTGAGAGCTAGGGCGCTGAGAATGAGCGGGGGTGGGGGCTTATTTTGGTTGAGAGATAGTTTAATGTATAGAAATAATCTTCATCTCAAAGTTGGAAGAAGATGATGATGGCGATAGAATTCAAGGCTGAAAACCCCAAGAAGAACTGAAGGCGAGGCTGTGAAAATTAGAAAATTTGAATTTTGTTCAATTCCAAGTAATTGCCATCTCTTGATAATTGTTCACGTTGGTGTGGTGACGCTGATGTGGTGTAGAACGTTGAAGAAGAACATGGAAGTACCTACAGCAAAAAGACCGACATAAAGACCGACATAAAGCAGTCTGCCACATTGTGGCCACAGAGATGTGGGAACTCCACAACCAACAAGGCTTAAGATGAACTGCTGACGTCGCTCGGGAGCAGCTCAAAATATTACTTCCGAGATCACGGAATATGACGGGCAGTAGACGGGCCTCATAATTCGAATCCAATTTGCAACTACTGCATTTGATTATTTTTCGACTTTGTACATTTTGTGCGCTGACTCACCGCTTTTGTCCTTCATCACCATTTCAAATAATCTAAAATTGACTCTCGCATCTGCGTAATCTTTTCTAATTTTTCTCCCCCCCCGCATCGCATCAAAATCTACATCGTCATCGTCACATCTTTCTCCCTCCTCTCTTGAACGAGCCCCTCCATTTGCTTGCTGCTCATCTATTCACAGATTCAGTTGACCCGAACCCGACCCATAATCCTCCATGACGTCGCTTCCCGCTTGTCCTTGCCAGCTAATCATTCCTGTTGGGGCAAACCAAAACTTTACCAAAAAAGCACACTGACGACTTGGTATGATACGATCGACAGCCACTTTGGTGCCGTCCGACTGCCCTTCCACCCACTTACGCTACGCTGCACGGTTGCTGCACACTGACGTTGACTATCAACATTGCTCGCATGGGTCTGCTTGTCGACAGCGGGCTTGGGCGTGATAAGCTTGTGAGCTCCCTGCTTTGGTGGTGCATGTGGCCGTCGAGAAAACGTGGGTAGAGGGAATCCTAGTTAACCTTCAAGTGTCATTGAACTTGCAGACGACGGCCCCTTGTAACCAACCCTCTATCCCTCCCGGCCTCCTCCTCCTCGTTCGTTGATCGCTTGTGGTAGAGCTAGTGGGTGTGAACTCGGGAATGGGCACTTCTCTATCGCTAATTTCAGCCATCTGTTTCTGTCCTCTTTTGACTCTTTCCAACCCTTTTCAGAGCTTGGAACGCACTCACTCGGCTTGCTTTCTTTTGAAACAATGCCCATACAATGCCATCATGTTTCCAATTTACTCAAGGTCCCGACAATGCTGCCTGTTACCAAGCTGATACCGAACCTCTGCTAGGGCGCTTCCGCGCCGTGCCCTCGCGTACTTTGCAGCCTCCATTTCGCCGCCCACAACTGGGTCTCTTTGGCGTCCGACCATAACCCCGGTTACCGCCATAATAATAGTTTTGACTACAACTCACGCGCATCCCAACAAATTGCATCTGGCGATAGTGTTCACGCCGGTTACGGTGCCATTGTTATCCCTGATACTTCAGTTAGTGATAGCAGTGATCCAGAACACGAGGTGACATTTCACGGCCAGTATGGCGACGATGATATCAATATGATTGGTAGTATCGACCATAGACGTGATCGTGCGCGGCGTATCGTACGGAAAGCGTCGCAAAGGACTGCCCATGTGTTGCGTAAGGCACAAAGGAAGGTTGTTAATTTATACGTGCAGCCGCGGCAGGGGACAGTGAAACGCACGGTGAGCAAGTGGTATAGTCGGTATTTTGTGACAGTGTTACTGCCTGCAGCTTTGGCGGTTGCGTGATGTGCGATCCCATTGCCGCAGTATGAGTTGGAATGGGATGAGGATGAGAATGATGGTAATGAGAGTTTATGGTTTCAGGTACTTGCGCAGGTGTCGGAGTCTCGTCCTGGACATGGAGAGGCCACGGGTTGAGGTGAAATTTTGGTTCTTTTTGATTGAGTTTTATGGCTTGTATAACGCTGTTACGTTGATGTAGATCACTAGAATCTTCAACATTTATAACCTCAACTGGTGGCCCAAACGCATGGGCTTTCCTTTGACACTTGTCCTGGTAACTATCATTGGTACAGCAGTACCGATTCCGATATACTATAGCCCAGAACTTGAATGGGTCACTCGGCACAATACAGCATGGATTACCTGGAGTTTTGTCATAATGGCTGTGCCAGTCATGATTGCATTTGGGCATCTTAACCGTCAACGAACGTCACCTTGGCCTTCGGAAATCCATATCCGATACTCAACGAATCTCTACTTCTTCGTGGTGGACAGGTGAACCGGGTACTATATCTCATAAAGAGACCTCTGGACGTCGAGGTTGCCGGGCATTAGATTCCGATTATTTCGATGATCCGACAGAGGCAACTAGGAGTGGAGGTCTGAGTGGAAGAGGGCGCGGACGGGGAACGGTGGCCATGCGGAACAGCTGGCTGCCGGCGTCATTTGTTCGATTCATATGGTTTTGCCTGGCGCTGACGGTAGGATTATCGGCGTATCTTTTAGGAGAGACGTATGTGGAGATTTACTTGCGAACATTGCGGCATAATTCGTGGGAGACGATTGTATATGTTTATAGCTGGGTGATTACGGTACACCTGCTTGATATACTGACGGGGTGGATTCTTGGAGTACGAGAAGGAGAGCAGGTTGGAAGCTATCCGCTGAATTGGATTTTCAAGTTGTAAGTGCGGAATGGGACAGAGTTCTCGACTCGTTATAGCTAACATGTGATATTACAGGTACTATAGGATGACATACCAGACATATGTCCGGGCTTTCTATGCTCGTCTTGGATCACCGGCCCAGTTCCTTTTGGCTTCAACTATTCTCCAGCGGTTCCCTAGTTGTCCTAGTTCCGCTAACAATGCATCACATTTTCTACCGCATCCTTATTACACTTGGCCTCAGCACTCAAAGCTACGCTGGCTACACCAAAAGCTCTGTCTCCGCAACGTCTTTATCCCGCTTTATTGCCGAAAACGCCTCCATGGCAGCCTTTATGGGTGCCGTGGCCGTTCTCCACTTTGGATCGAATAAGGATTTGTATCCATACTTTGCGTTTGACGAACCGGGAGAGCCGTATACGTTTAGGTTGACGTACATATCGTCGTTGAATACGTGAGGGTGTGAGTTGGCAGCAGCAGTCATAGTGAGGTTGTTGATACGGTGGATGTATGGAGTGGATGTGGATTTGGAGGGGAAGGTGGATTTGATTGTTTGGCCGGAGTTGTTGCCGACAAGTGCGGCGGTTACGGTGCATGTGTTGCAGAATATGATGTTTTCGATTGTGAGGTTACAGTTTAAGAGGGACGGAGGTGGAGTTGGTTCTGTTTGAGACACCCGGTGTTTGCCTTTTTTTTTTCTTCTTTTTTCAAGGTCATGTATCACATTGGATGGTTGGTATTGCTGTGCAAAAGCATGTCCGTTGCTACGTAGAAAAGCCTCCATGATATATTTGTGTGTCTATCATGTTCCTGCTGCCTGCAGTGTTACTGTATCGGTTGTGTAGCGGCAGGCAATTCCGGGAAACGGGGTTACAGACGACGGAAAGAGGGAAGAAGATGGCCACATTGTCCACACGAACCTTTTTGGCAAATCCTGTTGAAATCCGGTTATAGCCGCTTGTACCCAGTGACACCAAGTTAGTTATATTGGGAGGCGTCTCCCATGATCATCACATTCCTTGCTAACAAGTCAAGCTCATGATTCCTCAAGATCCCGCCAAGGTTCATGAGACCACATGCCCCCCCCCCCCCGATGGGAATTCCAAAAGCCGCTGACATCCATAACCCCTAGACTGAACCAACGATATCACGGAGACCGACTTGGAGCACAAGTAGACAACTGCATGTGAGACAAAACATGCGGCTCACGGGAATCCTGCGGCGTAACGATTTGGGAGCCAGGGGGAGGGAACACGGTGGATACGGGCTGTGAGTGGTTGGCGGATGTTTGCTGAGTTGGGTTTTTTTTTTTTGTTTGGTGGAGGTTGGTAGCAGTGATAGGTGATGGTGGTGGGGGAGGAGGAAGAGGAGGAAGTGGTTCAGGGTGATGCAGGTTGATGCATGTTGATGCAGGTCCTGAGGTTTTCCATCCCATCCAAAAGGAAAGGGGTAGGAGAGATGGATTGAGATTGGAAAAAATAGAAAAGGGATTAGAGATGTATTCACCAACATGATGGCTGGATGGATTCCAGGCTGTGATGTCTAAGAGGGTGTTGTTGGTTATGGGCGATGTCAGGTAGAGAGACACGGTGATGTGACGGTGCGGTGACACTGATGGCGCACTGAGAGGCAGCAAGCAGGTGGTTGTGGGCTATAAGTTAGCCAATGGGGAGATTGGTATAGATTGGGATGGTGATTTGAAGGAGGGAGGGTAGAGAGAGGGTGATGGGCGTTGATTGGCTAGTTTAGGAATCATGTCCGAGAGGTTGGTTGTTGGAGAGTAGATTTAGGATTTACGATGAAAGATGTATTATTTGGTGTTTTTTTTTTTTTTTTTTTTTATGTGAACGCCCGCCCCCCCCCCTCCATTCTACATGATGGGGAGATCTGGAACTTTTTGGTGGTAAGCAAGTCAGTTTAAAAAGTTTTAAAAAAAAAGGACAATAAACTGAGAAAATGCATGTAAGCTTTGACAATCAATATTGATATTGAGATAACAAAGATGCTGCTGACATTCCAGGCATGTCCTTTGACTGGTTGATGATCAAATGGGGACTAACAATGCCATAGCATGTGGCAATATATATATATATATATATATATATATATATATATACATATATTTATCAGAGGCTGGGTCCGGCTATTAATCGACATCACTCCATGTTAGCACAAAATTGTACCTATGTTATGTATGTATCTACGTATTCTAGCTTTGCAAAGATGTTGTCCCTCCAGATTGATATTGATATTCTCGAAGCAATCAAAGTGCATATAGAAGCATTCCACACTGCAGGAGGTCTGTGTTGGTGCATGGGATGTCACTGCAGAAGAATATGCAAAAGGCCCCAATCAGTAACTTTTGGTTAAGAGGTTTTTTTCTTTTCCTTTTTCATTTTCTTTTCCCTTGTTGTCCCGTTCTCCCTATGACATACTCCTTAGTCGATCGATTACCAAGAAAAAAAATACCAACACAACTAGTCACCGCTCTTCCGGGTACTCACTCCGTCTTGGGTATATATATATATATATATGTGTGTGTGTGTGTGTGTGTGTGTGTGTGAGTGTCTATGCCACAGCAGCAGCTTTCCGTGGGTTTGTTAAGAACAAACAAAAAAAAAAAAAAAAACCTTCTTTTTTCCCAATGCAGTCGTCTCAGCCCGTTAGCCAGCATCACCCCGGTCGTTCAGACTGTGGCCCGCGAGGTATAGAACTAGAACAAGGAAGCGGCCAGGAAAACAAAGGGTTGTTGTCTCCTTCGCCTTCGCCTTCGCCTTCGCCTTCGCCTTCGCCTGGGTCAGCGCCCTTGTTGGTTTCTTCGTCTGTGCCTGTGCCTGTGTCTGTGCCTGTGCCTGGGGCAATTTCTATTTCTGTAACTGGTGTCATGCAGCAGTCCGCTTCCTGTTCTCCTTCGTCTTCGTCGTCCCTTGCAAGAAAACCATTGCCTACCACCCTCCCACTTATCCAAAAGAAGCCGGTGCCGAGCCATGCGAACTCGTCCTCTACACCTTTGGCCTTGACCACAACTTTGAATAATCATCTTGGATCCCATTCTGCATCCTCTCCTACCAAAAGCCAACACTACCATCACCGTCTGAGCCATTATTCACTTAGCTCCTTCAAACATTCCTTGCCTGAAACAAGCACTAATAGGACTAGACTGGTGTCCTTGACTGCCATCAAATCTCGCCGCCTTTCAGTTATTAACCTGCGTCACTTTTTTCATTTAGACGGCCTGAAGTTGCGTCCGCCATTTTTGCGCAAGTCTGATCATCCAGTCACTGCTTCTGTTCTTTCTTCGCCCTCGTCGCCTTGTCTGTCTTGTGCATCTTCTTCCTCGACTGTTGCTTCAACCTCGTCGTCTCCATCCCCGTCGTCACCGCTCGTTTCCTCGTTGTCGATTACCAACTTGACAAAGGTCACACTTTCCGCTCAACATATTCCGCAGAGCTCGTGGCCCGACTCGCCCGACTCCAGCCTGCTAGATACTTGTTCCGACTTTTCCAACAATACTCACCAGAAGAAAGAATCGTTGTCGCTGATTGGTGTCGCATGCACGTCTGAGTCCAACGACACTCGTGGTTTCCGTTTGGATCTCAACAACCTCCCCCTTGACAGCGCCTCTGTCGCCGTTCCGCCTGCGCCAAGCCGCCCTCCTCCCCCCCCAATGCCGGTCTCTATCATGCCTACTCAGCAGCCCCATAGATATCCGATGCCTGCGGGCGAGCCGCATTCGCCGGTGCGGACAAACTCTAGTAGCACTAGCCTGTCGGTTGACCAAACACCCCCTCGCCAAATTTCCCCCCAGCGCAGTCACACACAAAGTACAATTTCTTCAGAGTCTTCTTCAGACAAGAAGCGCCCGGCGCATACCTTCACCTTTCCCCGCACTGGCAGCAGCCCTTCGCTCAAGACTGTGCCCTCCCATGAAGAGGGTAGTCATGAGATTAACCGAGGTCGCAACTCTTTGGGCCACAATGTTCTTATGAAGCGTGCACCTAGTAGGGATGGTACCATGCGCGCGACACCGCCGCCACCGCCACCGCCGCCGCCGCCGGTTATTACTGGTGGCCTGCTTGACCCTGAGGCTCTGAAGCCGCAAGCTGCTCCTCGTACTTCACGCCGCTTGTCGTTTTTCGGGGGCTTGCGCAACAGAGCAAGCTCAAATGCTCCGCCGATACTTGGCCCGGCTGATATGACGGCATGGGTTATGACGAAGGAAGCTCCTCAAGAATACAACCTCACCTACCTGGTGAATGGAGACATGGTAAGAAAACAAAAACAAATTCCTACCCAAATCCTACCCAATTCCCGGCACTTGAAATTTTAGCGCCCGCAAGGCATGCCAACTAAAAAAAAAAAAAAAAAAAA
>MKGJ01000068.1:18588-63444 GCA_002018255.1 Bretziella fagacearum | reverse complement strand
GGGGGGGGGGGGGGTAATATACTATCGGGAAAATATATACCACCAAGCTATGATCATCTATAGACTGGTCTCGCCGTAACTCAGCGGTTGCCGTGATATTAGCTTTTACCCACAAACAAAACCTTTTGTTTCCTCATGACAACCACAGTACACTCTTCGCCCCGCCCCCTTAGGCTTGATAGAACATGAGATGAACGGGTTTATGTTCTCTACCTCTGGTTCTCTCTTCTTCTTTCTTTCCAAAAACTCACCCGTGGTTTACAAGTTCCCTTCTCCTTGACTCTCCCCTCTACCCCTGGACAGCTGTATGTATGTATATGTGGCAATCCCAGGCCACTGGTGCTGATTTTCTTTCATTTCCAACCCTAGTTCTACACGCAACTTTCTATGGCCACAGACTACATGGGGGAGAGCGTTCATCAAAAGGGAGGAGAGAGGAGGGGGAGCGCCGAAGACGGCACGAGAAAAAAAAAAGAAAAAGAAGAACAGGCGTACTTTGTGTGGCTGGACGTGCGAATGAGGCCGATGGGGAGGTCTAGTTGTACGTATGTGTGTGTATGCCTCAAATCGGAGGCTCGCTGGTGCTCGTTTAGAGCTAAAAAATATACGTCAGTTCCAATATTTTTCAAGGTACAAATGGAGGTATTAGTAACCCTTGGATACCTGCTTGGAGACGAGTCTGGTCAGCCTTTGTCACCAGTCGAAAATGGATCCACCAAGAATGGTCAGCTCATTTCCGACTGTCCACTTTTGATGCTTTCCCATTCATCTCCAACCTTGCAAAGTCAACGTCGTAGAGTTAGAGGATACCGTGACCAGGCCTTTACTTCCCAGCGCGGCCACAACGAGCAGACCATCAAGTTGATAATAATTTTCGACCATCAGATCAAGATGTTAGGGGTGATCATGGATAAAAGATCTTGGATGGAAAAGAAAATTGAGAATGACACTAATGACTTTCAGAGGCTGAAGCGAAGTAGGAGCGGCCGCGGTTTTCTCGGCATTCTGGGCGGACGGTGGGGGGAGGAGGAGGAGGAGGTTGGAGACTGGGGAGGAGTTTGGGAGGTCATGGCCTTGTGTGATTGGTGAATATACTAAATTGAATGAACATGGGATTTTCATTATCAGTAGTACTGTCCATGAGATAACTCCTGTAAAGCGTCTTGATAGCTCTCTATACCAACGCAGAAACAAACTAATAGTCTTGTAGCCTGAACCTTGAGTCTTCACACCCCTCCGCTGTCAAAGCCCTACAATAAGAGGGCCGTTGCTTTTTTTTTTCTTTTTCTTTCTTTTTTTTTTTTTTCCTTGGCTTAGATTGATCAGCCCACCCAAACTGTCGGGTCACTTAATGTTTTTGTTTTCAGTGTGTCTCGGATTAGACTTTGAGGCGGCTCGGTGGACTTGAGGAAAAAGAAGAGAAAAAAAAAAAAAAAAAAAAAAAAAAAAAAGGGTCAAAACGGGGATGGGAGAGGAATTTATTATGTTATGAAAAAGGAAAAAGGATCAAATTAGGTGTGGTCTTTTCGAGGAGGTTGGAGTAAGATGAAAGATTATTAGTACCCTAGATAAGGGTTGAGATGTGCCTGGTAATTTGAAGAGACATGATTCGAATACTGTCTAGATTTTTCACAATATTTACAAGATACAACTAGACCATTTGCTAGCACCGAAGCGAGGCAAAGCTGGGGCTTCCAAAGTACTGTACTTGGATAATCGAGCCCCAATATCCATCCCTCCCCCCTGGGAGGGCTGGTTCCCCTCCGTCGGGACCAACTAGGCCATGTAAACGGACCCGACTGTCTGTTCCCTCGTCAGCCAACACTCCAAGGTAGACAGGCCAGACCCAGAAGACTTGGCCCCAAGGCCCAGCTTAAACAAAGCAAATAACCCTGATGATATAGGTAGGTATATATATGTATATATGGGGGGACTTGTATACGTAGGTACATAAATAGGGCGAGCAAGATGACCTTGGTTCCGAAGATCATAATAAAAAGAAAAGGTCATGATAATATGCCATTAGCACCCGCACGAGCTGACAATAATAAATGATGAATGTATTATAGCATACAGAAGCTGAAGTCTGACATATAAGAAAAATAAAAAATAAAAAAACCTACCTTGATGAAGTGACGTTGAAACATTAGCTCATCAGAGTTTCCGTAGTTGCCTCACGTAGCTGCATTAAATTGAAATATGGAAAGTGCTGTGCTTTTTTTCTCTCCAGGGACGAAAACAAACATTTTGGGGGCAATTACTTTGATTAGATATCACGGTTGTAGAATACCCACAATTAGTATGTTATATATGGCTCACATCGAAGATCAAGACCTCTCGGTTTTTTATTTTTATTTTTATTTTTTAGTACTGGGAATTGGGCTCTTGGTTTCTTTAAACTCATATCTGCCATATCTGATTACATAAGTCTCATTTCTTGCTTGCTTAGTCATGTATTAGGGAACGGCTCGGCGTTGGGGCCCTCATCTCATCATTGGAGACCAACATGCTCATTCTTGTGCTGTGCGGACCAAGCAAGTGTGGGCACCTTTTTCGTTACTATTGTTTATATATGAGATGTGATAAAATATATACTTGAGGTATCTTCAGCATTGGTTCAGCACATTCCTCTCCTTATTCCTGCTCCTCACCATATAATCTCTCGAACCCATGTTTCGGATCATGGTTCTGGTTCTGGATAGACAGACAGTCAGGCTTCAACTTGCAACATACCTACTTCCAAGACCCTTAATCCTGATGATGTTCACGGTGGTGGGCACTTGAACGTAGTACCCAACAGTGACATTGTCTGGGGCCTATCTCTGAAAACCTGTTGTCTGATCAGTTCCAAGTCATATTCCGGGACTGGATCTGCCAAGTCGATTTCTCTGTCCAAATCCCAACTTTTATGTGCTTTGCTTGCCCCCACCTTCTGATTCCACCACACTCTTCTCTCCATCTCTCTACATCCCATGCCCACCGCCAGCAAGACTTTGAATCAACACGTACTCTATACTATCAAAAGTCATCTGAACCCTTGCCTCGTTAGCCGCTGTTACCGCCCATCAACAGTCACCCGGTTTCTTGACCGACTTCTCATCCATAAACGGTCTTGTATCTATATTCAAAAACAAGACAAAGCCTAACAGGAGCAGACAGGAGACAAAGTTCCTTTGAGAGCTTTATTGTCTTGGCCTCTGCATGTGTCATCGTTGTCTCTTGTCTCTATGGGAACCCCGTGATACCTTATTCTCGGCAAGAACATGCCCATCTTTTGTTGTCTTTTTTTTATTATTACTTTGCTGGCATAGGGGTGTGTGCTTTACCTAGGCACACCTATATACATAGGCACAAGTAGATATAGATACACGCCCTCTCTCTCCTTTGATCACAGACACCACACACACACACACACACACACACACACACCCTGCCCATTCTTGTCTCTTTCTTTTTGCCGTGGTCTTTTTGTTGGACATCTTCCCATGACGCCTATCCTGTCTATTCATCTAGAACTTTCCCCGTTGTCTACTTGCCTCGTTGGCTTGTGGGCTTGTTGGCTTGTTGGCATCTGTCATCTAATCCCATAGTCTCTCCCCCATCATACCGACTCTCTGTTCCTGCCCCTCCATATTGGCCTTGATTGGAAGTCAAGTGAGGTGGCATTGCTTGTCGGTTTCCGCCAGACGAACCCTGAGGCACGCCGGCAAGGAGGGCGGTAAGCAGATAGGAAAAGGAAAGTATTAGGAGAGACATTGTCCATTTCATGGGCTGGCTGCTTGATGGCCAAGTAAACAAAGCCCTGTTGTCTACAAGAACCAAGCATCGGCCTGCCGTATTGGGACTTGCTTGGATATCCGTAACGAGGAAACAAATGTCCTAGTATTCAACTTCTTTCAGCAAGTTAGTACCTAGGTACGGCATACCAGGATCCGGCCGGGAGGCCCAATCCAAACTAGTCTCTGTGTTCCTTTATATTAGCAATACGCTTGTTTCTGCAAAAGTCTAGGTGCAATATCTGGGACACATTGTTCATTTCCATTGTTCAAGTCTTGATCTTTATATTCACAGTTCGGAGCTAGTGCCATCGTCGAGGTCCCTTTTCGGGTTCCTGTCTTTTTTTTCTTCTTTTTTTCTTCTTTTTTTTTTATTTCTTTCTTCCTTGATTCGGCTCTCATTTTGCCCTTCATCTTGCTCTACATCTACAAGCCTCCAAGCCTAATCATTCCTACGGTATCAGCGGCTACATATACGAATATAGGGCAAAGATTATCATTGTTCTGTCCTTGCCCCACTATCGTTTCTCATATTCAAAAGAAATATATTTCGAGTCTCTCTTATCGAACTGCGCCAACCTACTCGTTGGTTATCACGGGGCTTCTTTAGTCTAAAAAAAAAAATTCTCGTCCTCAATATTCTGCCGTGTTTTTTATTTTTATTTTTATATTTTTATATATCTTTATATTTTTTTTATTTTTTTATTTTTTTTACATGCCCGGCTTTGTTTAGTTCCGCGGTAAACTTTTGTCCAGAAAAACCCACGGCCTGTTATATCGATCCCCATCATCCCATGCATCATGTCGGAATCCCCGCCTCACAAGGCTCAACGCCGTTCCAAAAACCATCTCAGTCCAGCAGACGGGCTACAGCGTAGCAACGAGGCTTCAACCTCTGGCGCTATAGCAGGCCCATCTTCTGAGAATTTTCTCGGTGTCCCTGTCACTGAAACCTACTTGTCGAGTATAGGTGGTGATGATGGAGATGACGATGTTGCAGACACTGTCTCCTTATCAGAGAGTGTCCGCGGACATGTCACGGAAGCTGGACTCCGATATCACAAGTATCACGCCGGGAAATATCCGTTCCCCAACGACGAGATAGAACAAGACCGGGACGAGATGATGAATGAGATGATGTTTACGTTGTGTCGGCGATACTTCTTTGCGCCTGTTCATGATGTGTTACGACAAGGTGCCAGAGTTATGGATTTCGGTATGTTGTTATAGCCTTTCGGCTGGTCATGGATCCATCAGCCCCCATATACTAACAACTACTTACAGGTACCGGGACTGGTTCTTGGTGTCTACATTGTAAGCTCAACTCATCAAAATATCACTGCGCGTTTCTGGGTACCCCATATTGACCTTCTTTTAGTGGCGGATCTCTATTCAAATTCAACCTTTGTTGGTTCAGATCTCTCTCATATTCAACCAGACACTGTCCCGCCAAATGTTCACTTCGTGATTGACGACTTTGAACATGAGGAAGGATGGGCCGATGAGGAAGAATCATTTGAATATATCCACGGACGTCGAGTCCTTAATGTGGTTCACGACTTGCCTGAGTTGATGAAACAAATATACGAGTTAAGACCACACCCCCCCCCCCCCCCCTCTCCCAAATCACCAACTAATACAACCATCAACACACATCCACTAACGCTACACACCACTTTTCTTTTGCTCCCCCTACAGTCACCTCAAGCCCGGAGGCTGGGTCGAACTCCAAGAATTCACCCACACAATCGAATGCGATGACTCCACCTGCACCGAAGAAACCATCTACCGCCCCCGCGATTTCCTCGAAAAACTCGCCCAAGGCATGGCCGTCATGGGCATGGACCTCCACGCCATCAACAACATCGAATGCCACCTACGCGCCGCCGGCTTCATCAATATCCACTGGGAGCGTTTCAAAGCCCCCATTGGCCGCTGGCCCGCCGATCAGAGTCACTCCTACTGTGGTGAGATATACCGCGAGTGTATCCATGATGGCCTGGTTGGACTGGCGAGGAAACCGTTGATGGCGTTGAATTGGACCAAGTTGCAGACGGAGATGTTTTTGGTTGAGGTGCGCAAGCAGTTGAATGATTCGCAGTATCATGTCTACATGCCTTTTAACATTGTTTATGCGCAGAAACCTCTGGCGGCCGCTAAGAGTTCATGACATCTTGTGGGATAGCCAGTAGCGCCAAAGGCGTCTGGTTGCAAAGAAATAAATAGACTGGGTTAGGTGTTTACATGTTTTGGTGGGTCATAAGGTATCTTGATATAAAAAAAGGGGGGGGGAAGAAATACGCACTGGTGATCCTTTCTGGGGAAAGGGGGGGGGGGTGTTTTATCATATCATAGACACAAAACTAAAGGTTGATTAGATGGAATTGGGCAGTAATACATTTCATTGACACTCACTGATGGGATATCACATTCACCTATGTAATAATGATTGCATTTATTATGTACTAATGAAACTGGAAACTGTTCGTCGTTATTAATATACTATTCCTCATGCCAGTTTCGAGCATGTTCCAAAAAAAGAGATACTGTGTTGGAAATCACAATGTTATTACAAGAGTGCCCTTCAAGGTCTCATGCCACGAGTCACGCCCAGGACTGGAACCCGAGGGTGCCCCCATTCCACATGCACTTTGTTAGAAAAGTCCCAGAAGCCGCGTCCTCCATCCATGAAGATCAACTTGCGAGCGTGCCACGACGCAACCATCCGGCTGTTGTAAGCGTCGTTATTCGGCACTCCTTCCAAGGCAAGTTGCTCTGCCGTGTGGTAGTGGCCTTCTTGATAGAACGGCTGTCTGAACGGCTGCTCCATCATCAGCGAGCTTTGTACGCGCCAGGAATCCCAAAACACATAACCCTTATGTCTGAGAATCCAACGCTTGAACGGACTCAAGGGCAAGTCTAGAGGAGCCGGAGGTGAAGATGGCGTTCCGGCACGGGAAATCCAACGCCAGGCTTCAGCAGGGCCAGAGTCGGGGTCGGTGTATCGAGGAGTGCCCGGGATCGCTTTACGGTGTGAAAACGGAGCAAAGTCATGGCCATGGATTATGGAGCCATCAGCGAGTTCATAGCAGATCGGCCAGAAGGAGCAGCTCCGGGGGATGGAGTCGTAGGCGTGCTGTCGCTTGAGAACGTCCCTTTTTCCATAAAATCCATCCTGAGTGATAAGATCGTAAATGAACTCGACGCCCGTTTCAACGATATGACGCATGACTGGAGAATGGCGCTTATCATACTCAATCATATGGAAGCCATATGTAACGTCATGGCGAGCAACTAGTCGAAAGGCTGTGTGATTGGTTAATAAGTGATACCCAATCAACAGGAGACTTGTCCAACACTTACATCTATAAGCATCCACTCTAATGACGTCAAACACAGATGCGACTTGTTCCAACTCCCAGTGAGAAAAACACTTTCTGAATTCCATTTGCTGAGTAGCCCGTCCAGCAAAATGATCCGTGGGATCATGGCCAAACAGCACACAGAAAAGTTCGTACGTGTAGAGCGCAAGCTCGATCCGAGTTTTCTCTCTTTCGGTCAGGGGAGATGCCGGGGATGGCAAAGCCAATGTATTCCAGCCATCAAAATACTCAAGATGGTCTGGCTTCATGCAATTGCTCACATACAGGTCCCTGAGTCCTTCTACGGCCTGGTACAAAGGAAGAAGTTGGTCCAGATTGTGCAAGCTCCATGTTTTAGGCACAGACATAGAGCCACGATTCTTCACATATGTCTGAATAAATTGCCAGCAAGGAGCACCAGTGGGATCATTGTAGATGGGCGGAAGTTTCCGAGCTTCCATAACAAGAAGCGCAGCTGACATCACAGCAGGATTGATGAGCCGCGGTAGTAGTCTCCGGGTAATCCAGTTTTCATGATGGACAACGATAGAGTTGGCGATTTTGCAAGTTCGGCCAAAGGCGATGACATCACTCGGTGAATCTAAAAATGTGAGAACTCGAGTAAGGATCTCGGGAGGGAAGTACATCAGATATTGTGGTTCGGTCATTTTGGGGGAGGGGGGGGGAAAGGATGACGTCGGCGTTAGCGAGACGTCTGTAGTGCGTTCTTGTAGGTTCCGATGAGAGTGGGTCTTGCAGTGAGCATACCCGCGGCCTCGAAGAATTGATTCTCCTGAATTTCGGTTTGATGCCGGGAGATGGTAGGGTGTGGATGGTTTTGTTTTTTCGGGCTTGATTGAATTACGGTGCGAGTTGAAACGAGAGTGATTTCTGAAAGGGAGAATGAAGCCGGAGACGGCAAGCCGAGAAGTCAAAACGAGCGATGACTCCAAGGCCGGCCGACGATAACAAAAATTCAGCGGACAGTTGATGGCACAGGTTTTATGGTCATGCAGAAGAATAAAATCAAAGGTTTGGGATGATATCGTACATTGAGTTTAAATTAGGCTAGCAGTCTAGGAAAACTCAGCCTTGGATGGCAAGGCATGAAGCCAAGTTGGAAATGATAAAAAGGCAGTCACTTACGACTCAACATCTTCCATCTGGATCTCATTACTTCCATGAAATCCAAGGTTAGTAACCACCAAGTTCACAGACAGCAAACGCGGACGTCAGGGGCTTCCTAGTATGAAACACCCTGTTTTTTTTTCTCCCTGTTTACTGTACTGACTAAGCGGCTCCTCAATTTCCAGTCACATGGCAGCAGGGCAGGTACTTTGCCAACCGCGACTCAGCCGCAAAAGCAGTAGTTGAAAAGTGGGTCCACAACCAGTCGTGCGATCGAAACGCTAATCGAGCCTCTGACCAATCAAAGAAGAGGTATTTCAATAACTCATGCATGACAATTGACCATTGCCTTTTTTGGCCAATCGTGTCAGCATTGGATGTCATCGACTGACAGATGAAGCTGCGATGGCAATATCCCCAACAGCATATAAAGTAGCTTAGAACCAACACGTTTAGCATCTTCTTTTTACTTCGTTCTACATCATCACTTCACCAACGATTCATTTCGCTTTCCTACCATTCTTCAACCTCCTTCTTACATCAAGTATCTTGATCTTCAAACTTTTCATTGCTACCTAGTCGCTAAAACACACATTGGCTTTTTTTTAACCCCCCAATCATCATGTCTTCTAAGCCTTCTACCTGCTGTGCTCCTGGCGAGGGTTGCGCCTGTGGTACGTTTACACGTCTTCACCATGACTTCCACACTCAATTTCACTCTACCCGGTATCTGGTTCCCTTAGCCACTACCGATGGTCCGGTTCCCCCGCCGCATCTCCATTTCCCGATTCCCTTATGCACATTATCAATACAACCTTGTCACTCTCAAAACCTTACTAACACCATCTATCACAGCCCAACAGGCCACCTGCTCCTGTGGCAAGGCATCTGCCCTGGCCTGCACCTGTGACAAGGCCGCGACTGAAAACACCATTGAGGGAGCCAGATGTGCTTGCCGTGCTCGTCCCGTCGGTCAGTGCACCTGCGACCGGGCATCTACCGAGAACTTGGCCCCTACCGGCGCCACTTGTGGCTGTGGCAAACGCCCCGCGAACGCCTGTACCTGCGAGAAGGCTGCTGACGGTGGCTTCAACCCCCACGAGATTGATTTTACTACCAAGAAATAAGCGGTATCTAGAAGCTTCCAGCTTCCTTTCTTCTTTCTTCTTTGTTCGGCATTTAGTTATCATTGCATATTTTTGAAGGTTCGGTGTTCTGGTTGGATTATTGGTTAAAATTTACACCTAAAATTACAAATTGATGAAGCCTATAATAGTATTTGATGTAGTAAGGGCCGTCAATCCTGATCCTGGTGAAAAATGTCGATTATGGTTTGCGTTTTGAATGGGACGGAAGATTATGGGGTTTGTCAACCCTATTAATTGTGCTCAACAATCTTATCAGTGGTACAATAGCAGCTATACCGCCGCGAAAAGGCGCGTAATTGGTGTAGTGGTAACATTAATCGTTGCCATCCGCTAATGATTTCGATTAGCCCTGGGTTCGATTCCCAGATTACAACAGGTTTTTGTTTGTGATGATAAGAATCTTTTATTTTCTCTCATGATTAAGCTTCAACTGCTGATATTATAACACGGTTCTGGGACATTCGATTTCTGGCGTGTACTTGCTTTTTTTCCTTGCATAAAACATGCTATTCATACGTCAGAGTTAGATTGCATAGTGGTTGGGGAGCATCGCGATGTTGTGGGTTGCCCAATAGGAATGCTTGGCTGGGAGAAAAACTCTGGAATTACCCAGCCTGGCTTATTTATGCTGCAACTCCCATATCACTGTAATTCAAAGAGTTTAAATTGGTACTTTGACCACAAAAGCCATTTATAAATGCGCTCAAAGTTGAATTGAAACTTATTTTGTCATTTTACCAAAGTTGTACCCATTTGTGTGTGTTTTTGCCTTGTTTTTGCGTTGCTCACTTGTAAGTTAAACCCTAGTCCTCGCTCGAAGAGACCAGGGCCTGACGGACCCACTTTATTTTCCCGCTGGCGGTCATTGGACTTCAATATTTTGCGCCCACCAAAAGAAATCCCGTTGGACGCGCTCGCGTTACTTTCCTTCATCATCGTTCTTCCCAATTCTTCTTTTTTTCCCACAAAAACAACAACATTGGCAATACTATTTTCATAACCTACTGTCCTTTCCGTTCTTTTATTACACATTTACACATCTCCCCGGAATATTCCATTCACAGTTGTGGTACTCTTAATCTTGTAGAGAACATATCGATAACTGATACCTGAAGCCTCATCGCATAACCGCATCACGAGGTTTATCACTTCCGCTCCAGCGCAACGACTCCAAAAGCCATTAGACTCACCTCGGCAGCTACGGAGCATTCAACTCTCGACTACCAGCATTTAGTGATAGCTAAATTTCCTTGGCGACGTCACACTATTCAACACAACCTGATACTTCACCATTTCACAAAATGGCCTCCGCGAGAGTAGCCGCTGCCAATAAGGCCGCGAAGGCGACCGTAAGCTTTTCCGTCCATCATCACACCATCAACATCCACCGAAAGACGCGCTTTGAGAGGTGAAACACAAATTGGATCGCCACGTCCCGCGTCGTGCTTCAATAAAGTGTCATCTCCCATCCGCGCGAAATCGAACATAACCAACCCATATCCAACAAATATACCACGAACGCAGACCATCAGTTCCAACGCAATAAAGATGACTGACCCAAACCAGAAGAAGGCTGAAGAGACCAAGGTCATCAAAAAGATCGTCCCCAAGACCACCAAGGCTACCCCTAAAAAGGTTGCCGTCGAAAAGACTGCTGCTTCCAAGAAGAGAAAATCCGACGATGATGAGATTGAGGTCCCCAAAGCCAAGAAAGTCAAATCTGCTCCTATCACTAAGATTGCCGCTCCCTCTAACAAGGCCGCGCTGAAGAAGCCCGCTGTTGCCAAGAAGCTCAACGTGAAAAAGGTCGAGCCCAAGAAGACTGAGACTAAGAAGGCTGCCTCCAAGAAGGCTGCCGCTAAGAAGTCCAAGAAGGAAGAGGATGAAGATTCCAAACAGGAGGATGATGATGATGCTCCTGCTCCCAAGGTAAGCACTGCTTATACCACTATTTGAAGATATGCTCGCTAACATCAATATTAACAACAGGCTCGTGCTGCTCGCCCTAAGAAGACATCTGTTGCTAAGCTCCCCCCTCCTATCAAGGTCCGCAAGGCCGGTGACAGCATCAACGACGTCCCTACTCAGCGGATGGAAGTGTTTGTCTTTGGTGAAGGCTCCTCTGGTGAGCTTGGTATGGGTTCTAAGCGCCGTGATGGTAAGAAACCTGTTGATGTCAAGCGTCCTCGCTATAACGATCTTATCACTGCCAAGGACACTGGCGTTGTTCAAATTGCCTGCGGTGGTATGCACGTTGCTGCCTTGACTGCTGAGGGTAAAATGCTTACATGGGGTGTCAACGACGATGGTGCTCTGGGCCGTTCGACTCAGTGGGATGGTGGCTTGGTTGACATGGACAAGGCTGAGGAGGACGAGGACTCTGAGGATGAGGACGACACTGGTGTGAACCCTCTCGAGAGCACCCCTGCCGAGGTCTCTACTGCCGATTTCCTTGAGGGTACCAAGATTGTCCAGGCTGTTGCCTGCGACAGCGCCACCTTTGCTCTGACTGCCGATGGCCGTGTTTATGGTTGGGGTACCTTCCGTGCTAGTGATGGTATTCTTGGTTTCTCTGAACAGACCAAGACCCAGCGCACTCCTCTTGAGATAAATGGTCTGAAGAACATTAAGCTCCTGGCCTCCGGCTCTAACCACGTCCTAGCTATTGACTCCAAGGGCGAGGTCACTGCCTGGGGTTCCGGTGAGCAGTCTCAACTGGGTCGCCGCATTGGTGAGCGCTACAAGATGAAGGCTCTGCAGCCCCAGCACGTTGGCGTTCCCAAGAACAAGACCAACCCCGTTGTCAAAATGGCTGCTGGTTCGTACCACAGTTTCGCCGTGACCTCCAATGGTCAGGTTTACGGTTGGGGTCTTAACAACTTTGGTCAAGTCGGTGTTGAGATGGGTGCTGGCGAGGGTGAAGCTCTCGTGCAAGCTCCTACCTTGATCAGGGCTCTTTCCGAGTACAAGATCAAGGACATTGCTGGTGGTGAGCACCACTCTTTGGCCTGCACTGAGGATGGCAAGCTCCTGGTTTGGGGCCGTATTGATGGCCACCAGGTTGGCCTCCCTAAGGAGGCTTACACCGAGGACAACACTGTCTTCGACGAGAACAACCGTCCTCGTGTTCTGTTCAAGCCCACGGTTATTACCGATATCCCGGCTATCGAGTCCGTCGCCGCTGGTACCGACACCAGCTTCGCTGTCACTACTGAAGGCAAGGTCTACACTTGGGGTTTCTCCGCCAACTACCAGACCGGTCTGGGAACTACGGATGATATTGAGACCCCTACCATTATTGAAAACTCTGCCATCAAGGAAAAGCGCGTTCTCTATGCTGGTGCCGGCGGTCAGTATTCGCTGCTGTGCACTCTGCCTACTGACACCAACTTGGTTCACCGTTCTAACGGTACCAAGGCCAACGGCACCTCCAAGAAGGATAAGACTCCCGAAGAGGACAAGGAGAACGCGCCGGTCTCAGCTTAAAGCTGTGGAAGCTCACGGTTGTATGAACTTTCCATCCTCAATGCTTCATGACTGGTTGATGTTTTTTTTTTTTTATTCCTTTTAGTTTTCTTTATTTACTTTTGCGTGTCTGTCCTCGCCATCGATGATGGTATCCCCATACCTCCGGTTCCGAGGATATTGTTCTTTGTTTCCTTCGGTTTTGTTCCTTTTGAAACCTACTCTCGTGGGGATCGCTTCAAAATATTGAGGATCTTCATATTTGGGACCTCACGATGACACTATGCTTTGTAGTTATTACTGGCACCACATTGATATTTGCGGGTGCCACTCAAACTCTCTTTGTAATGGGTGGAATGACTTTTGGCTTTTGAGGAGGAGGATTATTGTTAGAGAGGGGAGTCGGCTGACTTGGGAGGGTTCGTTATTGGCTGCACGCTTTGTACATTATCTGCTTGCTTTGATTTTTTGTTGTGTTTTCTCTGCTTTTTGTTTCATTTTGCGTCCTGATTTATTGGCTTTGGAGTTTCTGGGTAATGGGTCATCATATACTTATTTCTTTTCTCAAGATATTCTGTTCATCTATACTTGAATCTATCACTGTGACCATGTAAATCTGCACGAACTGTGCCAATATGTAACGCAATGCAATAATCACTACTCGTTAAACAAATTAAGACATGTATTGAAAAAGTCATAACGCTAAATACATAAAATCATAGATGCAAATCTTAAAACGATCAATGACAAAGGGAATAGTTGTCGGAGGTCACGTGTTTGTGAACATGCCTGGGAGTTTCTGTCTCCGTCGTTAACGAGTACTCTTTTGGCAGAGTACATTGATGGCGGGTAAGGGAAAACAGACTGACTACCAGTAGTTGGGAGATATCAAAAACAGCAAATGGAGCCACATTCGAATACTGATGAATGTGACTCAGTGAACAGGAGTGATATAGTGACGCAAGAAAAGTTTTTGCCGACTGTGTGCTCGTGGCGGAGCTTGAGAGGATAAGCTATTTGCTTATCCCAGAGATGATGACCAGATGCTAATATAGCTTCATGGTTTTATATGAGACATTGTAGAGACTGACTCTCACTCACTCGACAGCAGCGGATATGAAGTGAGAGACACATACAATAGGAACCTCGGAAGTAGGAGGAAGTTGAGTATCACTGAGTTCTTTAGCCTGCAGTAGTACGGTTCAGAGAACCACTACCTCTGCTGCTAAAGATACCCATGATACCGAAACCAACATAGAATAGCGCTAGAGGGTACGCCACTAGCCCACGCATACCCCGCATGCGGCCAACCGCGCAGAACATGCCACTGGAGCTCGCCGTGCACCACATGATGGCGGCCGTTGTAATGACAATACCAAGGGGGGTGTCCATAGGCATGACAATACCAACAAGCGATGTCGCGACCAGAGGTAGCAAACAATAGCCTAGGACACTGGCACTACGGGCAAAAGTCAATGTCGATGAGAGGTTATCACCAGGACCGCCACCGTTAGCGCTATGGGGATCTGGGTATGCAGGTGCCCCGGGATAGTGTGGGGTTGCTTGCGCAGCTGGGTTCTCGGAGGGAGTCATGAGAGATAGGATGGCGTGTAGAGAGGTACTACCGAGAAGAGCGAGACCGTAGATGTAACCAAAGTGAACCTTTCCGCTGAAAAGTAGGAAGAAGCCAAACATGAGGAAGAATAAGATGGGACCGGCGAGGTCAGAGTCGTCCATGAGGTGTTGATCGATGCGAGCGAAGGGATTCAGAACGGCGAGGGTCTATCGAGGGGGGACTCATGTTAGTTAATGACGCCAATGTATCAATGTGGTATTGTGTGCTACAAGACATACCTTGCTCTGGATGTGACCAAAGTTGACACCAAGCTCCTCCAGCAGCGGCGGCTCACCATCGTAACCTTCAGTTGAGAAGGCCGCAAGCCAACCAGTGCGGAGACCACCCTGCTCGCCCATACGTCCACTAACACCAACAGGCGCAGCACCGGCACCAACACCGTAGCCACCACCATAGCCATAGCCCTGGGTAGCAGCACCAGCGGCGGACGCTGGCGAGTAGGACGAAGGAAAGAACTGGAGGTTCTGTACCCCGTAGCCGCCCTGGGCTCCGGGGCCCGGGTTTGAGTAGTAGCTAGACATTATAGTAGACGGCTTGTCAGGCCGACTGTGTAGAGTCGAAAGGACAAGAGGAAAAGGAAGCAGAGAAGCTTAGAGGAAGAGGAGAAGTGCAATCGAGAGAATATATAAACCTGGGGTTGGGATTTGTCTGTCTGTCAAGCTGTCGAGTACAGGTACCTGGGTACTTGCAACACAAGCTTGTTGGAGGGGTTGGAGCTTCTCGGCAGATAACTTTGGGTGGGCTAAGGGGGTGTTTCCGCGGCGGATACAGTGGATAGATGGCGGGAAGTAAGATCATAAGTTGCAGAGGCCAACGTCAAGGCGGTGAAAAGAAATAATGCTTTGGAGTGGACACTTGCTGATGGGGTAGATTTGTGGATGTTCGGGTCGCTTCGATGGACGATTTGGCGTCGCAGTCGTGATGGACTTGAGGAAGGGGAAAGAGCGGTCTGGATAGATATGGGGCTCGCTTAATGGAATGACCGAGGTGAGAGTGCGTGATTGAACTTTGTGTGTGTGTGTGTCGAGATGAATTATGTGGTGAGAATTGGCGAGTGGTCGATACAAATTATGGAGGCGACGTTGTGGCGAGTTGTTGCTAGGTTGCCTAAAGGGTGATCTGGCAAGATTTGGGTTGGGTGAAGAGCAATTGATGCAATCGTGTTCACAGACGATGGGACAAATTGGTGAGCTCGGCAGTGCTTCATGCACGATAGAAAGCGTATGCAGGGCCAGAAATGGAGGTTGGTTGTTCTGAAAAGCCAAAAAGTGCAGGGTAGAGATTGGCGATGATGGTTGATGGGAGCCAGCATTTGGTTTATGCAATGTGACGGTGGGCAGTTTGGTAGTCTAGCTTTACACTAAAAGAAAAAAGGCTGAAATAGAGCTACAGGGCTGAGATAATCAGTGGTAACATTGAAAGCTGGATTTGATATCCTGAGCTTTATAAATGAAGTGGTATAAAGACATCGGATAATAGTTTATTACACATTTTATATCATGCACCCCTCCTTTGACATCGTATCATTCATTCACCAAAGTTCAACAGTTCGTCCCGACCTGCAGTCGTTTCCCCTATCCCGCTTCACTCGCATGCACATGACACAGACAAATATAAATAGACCCTGCATCAGAAAATCTACAATGACTTCATTCAGCCGCGTGGGAAGGATGAACAGCACCGTATGCTACGGGTGTTTTTCATGCTGCTGTCCATGGCTCGCCTAAGTCTCTCGATCGTAGGTTTGCATGTGGTTTTGGCTTGACTAGAAAGAATGTGCCACATGTGGCGCCGTGATTGATAATGGCGCCACACCACCGTTCAATAATCCCTGTCACATGCATTCCAAAACCCTTGCTTCCTTCATATTCCGGTAAAACTTCGGATTATCGATAGCAACCAGAATCTTCCTGCGGGAAGACTGAAGCATCTCAGACTTGCGATAGCTAGGAGCGGGTTCATTGTTAAGCTTGGTTTGTGAATTTGCTTGATTTTGCATACTATCAGTGCTATATCATTTTCTTCTTCTTTAATTCCTGTCCTCCGGGTCGCATTGCACACCGAAACCGTCTTTCACCATGGTATGTCTACGGCCACACCCTCGGTCTTCTATGACGACACCGATCGCCCCCCCCCCCTCCGGTGCATTCGGCAACCACTATGTTCGCCCAAAGTCATGGCTCTTACTAACCACTTCTTCTCTTTAGGCGCACCGCATGATCACCCAAGCCGTTATTGTCGGCTCCCGTATCCTCGGCCGTTCCTTCATCGCTGCCTACAAACAGGCGCAAGCCAGTAGCCAATACGCTCGCGCCCAAGCCAAGCTGAACCCCAACGGTACCGGCGGCGGTCGTGCCTCACTTGGCTCTGGCATGACCATCGACGAAGCGTGCAATATCCTCAACGTCCAGGCACCTTCCAAGGGCGCTACTAACGCCGAGGAGGTGGCGGAGCGCTTCAAGAGACTGTTTGATGCGAATGATCCAAAGAAGGGTGGTAGTTTCTATCTACAGAGCAAGGTTGTGAGGGCAAAGGAGAGACTGGAGGCAGAGATTGGACCAATTCAAGAGAAGATGGCGGCAGAGGAGGAGGCGGCAGAAGGGTTTAAACCCAAGATTTACAAAGATCGGTAGATGCAGGAAGAGGATGAGGGCTTGAGCGGAGTTTTTGGAGCGAGGTTGAGATGCTGTCAGTACTATAAGACTGGCAGTGGTGTACTTTTATTGTGTTATTCTTGACCTCCACTTGAGTTTGGGAGACTGTACGATTATGGCGGAAAGTGTATATGGTGTGGTGAACACGCAGGCTCTACGGGAGCCTCGTGTTTTATTATGCGGATGAGAAGATGGAACTATCGCGACTCTTCTCATGGATATGTTAGAGCATTGCCGAGATGGAGCATCCACTTCTTGTGTCCGTTCGTTTGTAGCATTGTACGGAGTTTTGGGATTTTCACAACCTGACGACAAATACATAATGATATTCAAAGCACATTAGCTATATTTTCATTCGTTATCTGCCTCTCCGTTTGCGGCTTCCCCCTCGTCTTGGCGATGCCGTCCTTCGGTGACTCAAAGATGAACCTCTTTGATCTCGACACACCACACTACCAATCACGGTGTCCTCACTCAGACTGACTAGGCCAGATATTGGCGAATGCCTTCTCTTAGCCACTGAATCGTTCCGGCCCAAGACAAAGCTTTCCTGACTTTTATGAAACCAAGAGTCCATGATGCTCATCTTGTGTGATCCATGCTCTGATATCTGGAAAGACGGCCGTGAATCTTGCATAGACATGTAGTAGTCGTAATCTGATTCCGGGAAACTCTCTGTGCGTTGCGGTTGTTGGAGGATGAATGTCTGTTGGTTGTCCAATCCCGGCTCTGTAATTTCGGCAATGTGACTGATGCGGCCCTGTGATGAAGGGATAGTGCTGTAACTAGCAATAGACGGGCGAGATATAGGATATAGGCGGTCTTGTAGGATGAATATCGGCTGAACTTTCCGTTGAATCTTGTGGTTTGGTCAAGCGATGATGATACCGTTCCCGTTGCGGGCCTAAGCTCGTCAGCTCAAAGCTTTGCCGATTTCGACGAGAATATCTGCAATGTGTGTATATGCTTACGCGCATCGGGGTCTTTGGAATAAGCTTGAAGATAAGGGGGCGCAGCGCCGGGGCACTCGCACATATAATTCCAATATCACATTGCAGAACGGTCGTTATGAAATACAGGAGTGTGTTGATCATTGATGCGCTTCCGGAAGTGTATTCACGATACAGACTGAACTCTAAGCGAAGAATGCTCGCTGCAATGGCAAACACTCCGAGACTTTGAACAACTCCCAACGCGCATTTTTGCCGCACCGGCAAGTCCAGCTTGATTACGGTGGGTATAATCATGACTATCAGCCAGGCATCCGTCAAAGAATGCACAGTGGTGCTGGCAATGAGCAGTGGCGGGAACCGAAAGCAAAGCATCTGTCTTCCAAAGACCTGCATGAAGTGGGGATAGCATTGGAAGATACTCACGAATAGCAGCGGCAGACAGGTAGATATTACAAAGGCAATACTCAGCCAGGCAATTATATGTTGTCTGGGTCGACTGCTAAATATTCGGACATACAAAGCCAGAATCGACAACTTTGTCAAGCAGATACATAGCTGATATAGCATTAGTCCCACATAGGTTCTCATGAAGAATGACCAGAGAGACCCCGTAACCCAAGGCGGTGGTTGGAAGCCATTATGATCCTTTGGCTCCATATCCATGAACTCAGACCTGCTAGAAGCCATAGAGAAGACCGTCACAAGAGCTGTTGCCAAGAACCAAGCTGCTACCATTGAGATATCATCAAGAAACCATTTGCGGAGGAGAACCAATCGGGACCATATTCTCAGGAGGATAACCACGGTACAAACGACATGTGGGATTATCAAACCAATCAGTAGATTGGGTGGTGCCGTGATAGACTATCGGAGTTTAAAGAAATATGGCAGTGGTTAGCAAGATCAGGCTTGATATATGATAGGATTGGGCTTAGTGGTATCTTACAGGTGAATGAGCCTCCATACTTTGGATAGCAACACTTTGTCATGTCAACAACGAATTCGACAGAAACGAATAAGCAGCCAGCCACATTATTGGCAATACACTAGATATTTAAGCCCCTGATGCTGACACCAGAGTCCAGTTCAGCCTGGGCTATGCCACTCAGATCCTTGTGAGTCTAATAATGTTAGTTTCCTTCCCGATACTATATGATCGCTCATGGTACAAAGAAAGATCTGCGTTGATATTCGGTATTTGGGGCCAATGAATAATGTGCAATCATCCAGAGTCTCTAACTCCGATAAGGATTTTCAGATATCTAAACCGTATTGAGACAGCTTAGGACAAAGTCAGCGTAGTGTTCCCATTTAGGATATCATGACTCATTGTGTTATCAATTTTGTCCATATTGTAGGGTGTTCTTACTAGGTTGATGTTGCACAGGCAATGAACATATATCCAAGTAAGTACATAGGGCCATAGCTATACCCTGCTTTGCCTATAAATTTGCCTTGGTACTCATCACAAAGGCACTTCATGTGCCTCCTAGCAGCACAGAAGATGTACTTGTAAATATTGACAAAACATATCAACATGATGTACATCTCACAAAGCACCAAAACCATATATCTGCAAGTATCTCTGTATGCATATACTTGTGATATTCTTCAAGGCTTAATGGTATAGCATCTGTCTGCACAGCTCCCTCCCATAGCCTAGAGATTTGGAACAAGTCTTGTGTGAACCGAGTGGCTATTTGTCTAACCAAATCAGCATCGCTTAGTGGTGGGCTGAGCTAGCTTTCTTTGTTGTCAGTTTCTTCAGGTGGGGCCACATACAGCTGGGACTCGTCTTTCAAAGTTCCCGCAACATATCTGAATGAGATTTTGCGTGTTAGCCTTGTCCAATACTCAATATTAGGGGAGTGATGGCACATCCGGAATGATCAACAAAACTCCAGTAGCCAGCACTTACTTGGTATGTGATCCCCGCGCTGCTAACTGCCCTTTGGAATTCCAAAATTGAATCGAAGTGTATGCCAAAGTCTTTCCAATCTTATCACATGTTGCAAGGCCTTTCAAGACTTCGCCGGCCTTTCCGCCACTTGACAGATAAGAGACTATAAGCAATGGTTAGCTGCGCCATTTTCAAGACCAACACATTCCCGATCCGAACCCAGTTTGGTACTGGATAGTTTGGACCAGATCGAACTTGCCGCTAATATCTGTAGAAACGCCTGTTGCAAACCGCCCAGTAGAGGCAACCGCTAGTGAGCCACCAAGGTCAACAATGCTAGCAATGGTACCTCCATGAATCATACTAAGACGGTTCTTGTGGTGGAGAGAGAAAGTCAACATGGTCTTCCCTTGACATGATGGCAAACTTTCTAAACATACCGTATGTTGTTGATGAATGTCAAGTTCGAATTCAACACTGCCAGCGGAAGCACCAGTAACCCGGAACTCCACTTGAGTTAGCCCAAAGATGTCCGCGCAAAGAAGTCCTCGCGGAAGGCATAATGTAGAGGCCGATGACCAATACTATATATAATACAACTTACATGTTCACCCAGCAATCTGGCATTTACATCCAGTGAGTTAACTATGAAGTCAAAATAACAGTTTTAAACAATCAACCTTACCTAGGCTCCATCCCGGAGTCACACAGGAAATTGCGGAAAACCTAGAGAGCAGCCTGTTAGACAATGAAGACCAACAGAAGGGTTTTGTTACATGGCATACCGCCTGTACAAACAGCAGAGGCTTTAACTTGGTGGCCATTATGTGTGGGTGTTTGATATAATGGGTATAGAATAAAAACTGAAATGAAACGTTGGAGAGAAGAAGCTCCTCCAAGCTAGTAGCCGTCTAGTGGGGCAATTATGTAAGCAACTAAGGCACAATTCAATTTATATATTCAATTTTAATGGTAGGCTGAAAGGCTGAAAGGCTGAAAGGCTGAAAGAGGCCAATTGCCAATACATTGATGATGATGATGATATATTCTTCAATATAAAATATAAAATAAAATCAACAATATACAAAGTGGATGTATTGCGGCATAGAATATCAGAAATCAATTAGTCAAAATGTATGCTTTAAAAAAATACAGTGTGACGAGAACTTCAAAAATCAAATAAATGAATTTAAAAGATTGTTCGCTATAACAACCCTCAATCTCAATCCCTCATTCTTTTCTACTTCATTCATCACCACTAAAAGCAAAAAATCAACGCAGCCTCATAACTCCGTCACTCCTTTCTACCATGGCCTTCCCTCATTCGGAAGCCAGCGGTATATCGCCGACTTCTACATCCGAGGTAACCCATCGAAAACCACAAACTTCTACCTCAACATCGTCGTCAATCACAGACCTCAAACCCGTCGCGTCTTCTCAAGATTGCGACCATGACACTCCGGACGCCATAACCCGCCACCCTCGGACCAAAAGCGATATCGAAGCCATGGACAATACCCCAAAACAGTTACACGGCAATAAGATGAAGCCTCTTCACTATCAATTACTGTCATCTAGAGGTGCCCCAGAGCCTACTCCAGAGGAACAAGCCAAAACATGGCCACTTGTGTACTACGCAGCTCAAACCTACAGACGGATTTCAGATATTGCGACTAAGCCCGCTGTCGTGCCTCGCGAGAACCCAGTCAAAGTGGTCTGTGTATCAGACACACACGGCCTTGCGTCCCAGGCAACAAGGAAACATTTACTCCAAGGTGATTATCTGCCCGACGGTGACATCTTGATTCACGCAGGCGATATATCCAAACACGGCACCCGACAGGAAGTGGAGGCAACATTGGACTGGCTCAAGAGACAAAAGTTCAAAGTAAAGATCTTGATTCCCGGTAACCATGACAAGGTCATGGACCCTGTATGGACCAGGCAAAGCGAAGAGTACCAGAACGGTTCCATCACAGACGATGATCTCAATTGGGCGCAAAATATCGACTGGAATTCTTACGCTATCATATATCTCCGCCACAACTCCACGACGATCACGGTTAAGGGTCGCAAGTTCAACGTCTTTGGTAGCCCTATGACCCCAAAGTTCAAAAACTGGCCATTCCAGTATTCTTATGACGAGGTGGGAGACATCTGGCGCGATGTACCAAGCAATACCGATATCCTTATTACACATGGTCCTCCCAAGGGTCACATGGACACTGGTTGGGGTTGCTCCAAGCTCGTGAATGTACTTTGGAGAGTCAAGCCTCGCCTCCATATATTTGGACATGTTCATGAAGGTCACGGACACGAGTTGCTTCGTTTTGACCTTGCGCAATGGGCTTATGATGGTATCCTTACAAATCCTGAGAATGCAAACTGGAGACATCGCGCTGTCCTCTACTTGACGTCCAAGTTGGCCAGCTTTTGGCCTTGGCCTTTCTTATCCACGGCCAAAACGACGTTGGTCAATGCTGCCATTGAAACTGGCTTCTTTGACAAAGATATCCAAGAGCCTATTGTTCTTTGGATTTAGGTCTATGAGTTTAATGCTTTCTTCTTATTCTTTGACATTGGGTTTATAGAGGATAACGGCCTCTATGGGATATCGGATATTAGAAATATCACCAAAGAGGTTTAATACTCTTTTAAGAGTATACTGGCTCACGCCATGTTCGGTGTTTAATGCTCTTGTGTGGCAATGCCACTTTTCTTTTATACTTTGTATCTCTTTAGATACCTCTAGTACCGAAATGAAATCATGTTTTGATTACTGGGTGCCAAGTGAATGTTGTTGGCCCTTTAACCATAACCCTAAGAGGGAAGTCCAAAGTAATAGATGCCTTTGATTTCAAGTGATATCTTGGGCATTCTTACCAAGAGACCAACTCGCTTTAGCCAACATTGCCTCTAAAGTATATAAAAATGGCAAGTAAAATTAGCACACCGAACATACCGAGACACAACCCTAATCAATCTCTCGGTCAAGATCGGTAATGAAGGCAATTAGGGTTAACTGCGAGTGACGACTGTCAGATTTCAGATTCACAGGTCAGAACTTTTAGAATATTGTCGTTCACGATCGCGCGCATCGCTTCTCCATTCATTGCATTTAGCCAAGCAACATTTATCCCATGATCATTTACTCAAATGTCTCGATTATAAGTTTACATAATCCTTCCAAACCTATACGCGCCTCCATTGTCGCTACCGCGATCGCGCTTTCCAGGCAAGATGTCGTCAAATCCACCCGCGACGTCTTTGGGAGAGTATCTCGAGCGGCTTCCAGGTGCAACCCTCAAGAAGCTATATAGTCAACCATCGACCGCCCTTTCAATATTCCGACGAATGCTCCCGAAACTGGGTATGTCTAACCTCTAAATCCCAGCAAACAATGCCCCCACTGCGCAATGCTCCGTTCCCAATCGCGAAGTCTCACCTTTACCATAATCGTCACTCGCTAACCATCTCGCAGCTAAGAAATTCATCCTCACCCTCCTATACATGTCCAACCCACTCGCCCTTGACGTCCTCGACGCCATGGTCCGCCCCGAATTCAAACGCGAAAAAGACCAAGCCCTCTCCGCCCTCAAATCCCTCCACATGATCCAAGTCACCATCCCCGCCCGCGACCGCAAACAAGAAGTCCAACTAGTCCCCACCTTCAAAACCTCCTTCCGTGAAGCCCTTGAAGGCTCATCCACCCACTCCTCCTTCGGCGTCCTCTCCCCCGCCCCTGCTGCCGACATTGAAATCCCCGATCTCGACAACTACGCTCGCCGCCGCTGGGACGATATCCTCCACTACGTCGTCAACTCCGTCGGCCTACAAGATAACCTTGGCGGCGGTGGCGGCGCCGGCCCAAAGCAATCCGTCAAGGAACTCCTCGTCACCGGCCGTCTCGTCGAACGCCGCTCTAGCGCCACGGGTTCCCTAGGCCTCGGCATCACCCAGGGTGGTTTCACTTTTCTCCTTCAAGAAACAAACTCTCAAGTGTGGACGCTCCTCCTCCTCTGGCTCGACGCCGCCCACCGAGCCTCCGGAAGCGGCCTTGACGCCGTCGACATGCTCCAATTCCTCTTCATGCTTGCCAGCATGGAACTCGGCCGCGCCTACGATACCGCCTCGCTGACGCTCGAGAGGCGGAATATGCTTCCGTTCCTCATGGACATTGGTCTCGTGTACATTCCCGCCGCCAACACCTCGCAATACTTCCCCACTCGCTTTGCCACCACCCTCACCAGTAGCACCACCACCTTACGGTCTGTCCGTGATGGCTTCTCCGCTGCGGCCTCGTCATCCTTTGTCCCAACGGGCCCCGGCACCCAGGCGCCCGCAGCCGGCGAAGAGCATGGAATCATCATGGAGACAAACTACCGCATTTACGCCTACACCTCGAATCCCCTCCAAATTGCCGTCATGGCCCTCTTTAGCAACCTGCGTTGCCGTTTTACAAACATGGTCTCTGGCCGTCTATCACGTGAATCCGTCCGACGTGCCATTGCTTTTGGAATTACATCAGACCAAATTGTAAATTATCTCAATGCACACGCCCACGAGCAGATGCGTCGGTTTGCCGCTTCTAGGAACCGGCCAATTCTTCCTCCAACTGTCGTTGACCAAATTCGCCTGTGGCAGCTTGAAAACGAGCGTATGAAGACAACAACAGGCTTCTTGTTCAAGGACTTTGACCAAGAGGACGAGTACCAGGCGACGGCATCATATGCAGATGAAGTTGGTGTATTGGTGTGGCGCAATGATCGGATGGGCATGTTCTTTGCGAGCAAGACAGAACAGATTCGTGATTTCCTCAAGGTGAGGAAACGTGCCGTGTAACGAGACACAGGCAGATGTATGGATACCAAATCTCTGATAAATCACTGCAAGGGCGTTTCTTGAGGTTACTTGTTTCAATGGCATTGAAAACATATGTCAGTGCTTTGGGCGTTTTGTTTATAGAAGAGAAATGGGTTTGGGCATTTATTGTGTAACATCATCATCATAAGCATAGCAATGTATTTAAAACTTCTCACATTGCACATAAAAGAGCGCTCATGATGTTCAAATCGCTTTAGCAATGTCCTGTAAGCCACCGAGTCTTGCTCAAAGATAAGAGACGGTGTTCTGTTTATTATTTCTTTTTCCTGACTATCGCACATGTGATAACAGTTGCCAAAATGCATTGATGCGTAAAAGAACATGTGGTAAGAGAAATGAACGGTCTTGAGAGCGATGCTAAAGATATAGGTGAAAAAAAAAAAAAATGAAACTCATAAGGGCTGCTGAAAACATTGGTATGATAATAGGAGACGGGTAAACAAACAATAATTTTTTTTTTAAAAAAAAAAAAAGGACAAACAATATATGTATGCTTCGTACAAAAAGGATGATACCCCAACGCCAAGTGAACACAACCAAGGAAAAGGTAAAAAACCCAAAAAAACCCAAAACTCCATATGACTAACTCCGAGACAACATCCGACTAAACAGACCACCCTTGGCTTTGGGCTTCTTCTCCATCTTATTCTTGAGTGACATGCCCGTAACCTTGGCATAGTCCGACTTCCATCGGTTGAAGCTGTCTTTGGCTGCATCTGTCATACAGAGTGCCTCGATGCGCTCCATGACAACTCGGGGCAAGGTCCCTTTCGAGTTTTGCGCCTGCGCTGCTTTTGATATAAACTCTGGTCGGTTTCTATAGTTAGGATGACCTCGACCGCCAGTAAATTGCAACCGCTGGAATCTCTTGAAATCGCGCTGCCTCTCATAGAGGGCGAGATCATCGTCGTTGATCAACTGGTTAACCAGGCGATCGTGAATCGCAGTAAAACGTCCTGTCCAATACGCCGATGGGTGTGCTGTGTGGATTGATCGGGGGTTATCGGCAAGTAGACTCAAACGGCTAGATCCATATCGACGGTCGCCAATCACCGAATAGCTAAATGATGCCCGCTGAGATGGCAAGGGCATCTTTTGGGCCGACGGTAGAGATGGAACTCGATGTGGAACCCGGGCAGGGCTGACGGAAGATTTGCAGGATTTGGCTGGGACGATAGGAGGCGACGTTTGAGTCCTGGATGTACTCCGGCGTTTCGGTTGAGAGTCCCGCTTCGGTTTAGATGACGAGTTGAATGCCGCCATCTTAGACTTGAACGAGGCAAACAGTAGGCCACTGAACGAACGACGCTTAGCCTTTGGGAGTTTGGATGGGATACGCTTTTGTAACGATGATGATGGTGATGGTCTCACGACTGGGGTTGAGACTGATACTGGAATTTTCACACCACCTGGTGGCTGACTATAAGAGGATGGTACGGCATTCGACGCAGGCATCGACTTCAGGGCTTTTCGCCTACTAGAGTCTTCTAGAGAGTGTTTCGTCTCGACCTGTGTACCGTCATACAACAAGGCGTCTTGCGACATGCCCGTTGCTGGGACAAAAGTTGCGGGGGGTGCATCTCGGCGAGTTGTGGGTACTCGTCGCATGCCGCCGCCGTTATCAATATTGTTAGGGGCCTTGGCATTAGTTGTTGTTATTATTTTGGATTCTGGCGCTGGATGCCGTGCCGGGATGTAGCCAGCCGTGGGTGTACTTCTTTTTTGTTGGATGCTAGCATTGCTATTGGAGCGGGAAATCAACTGGCTGTGCTCGACGAGACTATCGTGTGGCGACTGAGCCGAAGTTCGGATGGTAGTGGCAGCACGGCCCGAGTCAAAACAAGAGTTACGTGATTCGCGGCTCGACATGCGATGGGCCCGTGGGGACACATGCTGCCCAGACCCGTTTACAAGCTGAGGGACCGGCTGTGCGAGGAGCTGTTGGACGTGGCGCGAAGGCTGGCCTGGGTGGCCCGCTGAGACTCCGGCAGGGCCTGGGGTGGCCGTGGTTTCGACAGAAGATCGGTTGCGTGAAAGTCGGGGCTGTACGGGGGGCATAGATGAATGCTTCCTCGGTCGGCGGACCTGAGGTGGGTATGATTGCCGCTTGTCGCGCGGCTCGAGCTGAAGCTGCAATTGTTGATTTGGCTGTGGAGGCGCTGGGGCCCCGTGTACGGAGGCCATTGAAATCCGTTGCGAGCTGTGTTGCGATTGCGGTGCTTCGGAAGGGTTTCGTTGGACCGAACCTCGACTTCCGGGAGGTCGAGAATGTCTTCGGGACGTCGCGGTCCGAGGAGCAAGCGGTCGAGAATCAAATCGAACAACCTGCATCGCGGTGCCTTCAGACGGCGGCGGCAGTTTACAGCCAGCAAGCGGAAATGGGCAGTCGCAGCAAAAGCAATTGCTGCGGCAAGGTCCCGTAAGATGCGCTCAAAGGTTACTAGGGCGTAAGCCCACAAGCGCAGCAGCTTGTATCCAATCTCAAGGTTCAGGAACAATATAACAGTTGCTGTGGCTGCAATGGACTGCACAGTCAATTGCACGTTGGAGGATGATATCTTAAACGTGGCCTGCAGCGTGATTGTGAACAAATGGCGTATCATATGCAGCAGATTGGCGAGAACACGAAGAGACTCGGTGGCGGCGGCTTCATTAGCCGTAGGCGTGACCGGGGGGGAATTGGAGAGGGATTCGCTGGCAGGGCTGTTGGTGTCCGTGGGTCTAACAGCAGAGTCGACGACGGTAGTGTTGTTATTGTTAGAATTGCTGCTATTGTTGACAGCAAATGTATTAATGCTGCGTTTGCTTTTGTTGCTGTTGATGTTGTTGTTGTTGTTGTTGTTGTTGTTGTTGTTGTTGTTGTTGTTGTTGTTTTTATTGTTGGCGGCACTGGTAGTGGATGGGGGTGCTGTAGAGCTGCCCGTTGCCGTAGCAGGCGCAAAAGAAGTCTTTGGTGCTATCGTTGGCGTCTGTTGCGAGATGACTTGGAATGACATGGCAGCACGAGCTCGACGGACAGTAACAGCAAAGATGAACGCAACAACGAAAATGCAACTAAAAAGTAGACAAAAGAATGAAGCATAAACGATGAGTACGAAGAGAAAAGGGGAAGCAATAATAACAATTGTATGTCGAGAAGCTGACAGCAGAATTTGCCATGCAAATGCAGTAGGCACGGATATGATTGCCCATGAGGAGGAGTCAACAACGAGGCTGCCCGATCTGGCGACACTACTCACCAAGGAACGAACAGCAGAAGGCGATGTTAGAATTACGGCAATTGCCCGTATTACTAACCTGGACACAGTGTTGAACCCACGATAAACGACTGTAACGGAGCCCGCAAAGGAAGAGGGGGAGAAGGAAGTTGCAGTAGCTGCAGTAGCTGCAGTAGTGGCAGTAGTAGTAGCAGTAACCTTGGCAAAGCCTACCGATTTGGCGCTCGCCCTGTCTTTGGAAACCCCATTAGTGCTGGCGGCCATATTTGCAGCTCTGTATTGATAATTTATTATAGCACGTCTGGCTGCGTTTGCAAGCATGATGAATGGCGGAAGGTGCGGGTCTCTTTCAATTGACAAAAGCAACCACACAACCACCGAGTAACTACCGTATTTGCTATAAACACCGAGTTTAGCCTTTAGATATGTCTGTATGTCTGTATGTCTGTCTGTCTGTCTGTCTGGAGTACTGCTGCGAATTATGTGCGATTTTACAATTATCAGACTTTCGGAACCGTAGGCCAGCGCACCCTGATCGCTCCGTTGGCACTTTACAGTGCAATTAATGTTGTAAGTAAGTGGTACGTACATGCACATACGTGCAGCGATGCACCACAATCTCGATGCAAGACCAATGCACGCTCAAGCTGCCAGCAGACCAACTTGCAGACAGAGGAAAGCCGGGGGGGGGTTCAGTTTCCAACCAACCAGAAGTCGGACATGCACGGCACAAGAGATGCAGGAAGAACAACGCACAGTGACAGAATCGAATCGGCTGACGCAGGCGAGAAGGACAAACGAGGTGCAGGAGGAACAGGAAGCCCCAAGAGAAGGATAGAGAGATATCAGGAGTAAAAGAGGTCTTTTTGTGTACGATGACGTGTCTGATAAAAATGAAGAGTAAGAAAAAAAAAAAGAAAAAAAAAGTTCTGAACTTGAAGCATCACGAGATCCTGAAAGAAGATTGATTGAGACAAGGTTGATTTGGATCATATAGAAAAAAATTCACTCTTTCCGGATCGGGAAGCCTACGAGGTTCCTTCCGTAGGAGCCTGAACAACGCACACTACCAAGTAAGTGCTTGGAATTTCCAGCGGTCCGACCCAAAATATGAACAAGTAAAACAAATCGACAAAGCAAAAAATGTTCTTTTTTCTTTTCTTCTTCTTCTTTTCTTTTTGTCTCATTGCCCGCAGCATTTCATTGTCTGTGCTTAATTGATGGTAACATTCACAGCGTCTCACTTACACACGACACTTAAACCTTCTTCGTCCTCGCCAAGCTCTCAAATCCATGTCCGGGTAAACCAATCCTCCTCGTCTGACAGCAATCCCCCCCCCTCCCAACAGTAAACAATGTGAAACCTCTAGATATCGACAGATTAAGTTGCTTTCTAATACTTTGTAATAATTAAACATGTTGTTAAATTGTATCTTCAAGTTTAAAGTACTCCGCTAATTCGTCATTTCATCCGTCCAGCCCTCGACCTGAAACCGGTGTACCATATCCGCTTCGCCCCGGGGAATAGCATTCCCATTCGCATCCCACAACGCCCTCTCTCGAAACGTCACATTGCCTTCCCAATCTACCAAGATCACTGTCTGTCGCTGCGTCCCATACATGCCCGTATCAAATCCCATTGTGGACTCCGGTCTTCCGTGTCCCTTGAGAACCTCCTCCGCCGCCGCCTCCGAAGCTGAAGCCCAGCCTCCGCGACCCTGCAACCGTATCGCCTCCATTGCTCGCCGATGTTCATCGTCACCAATTGCTGGTATAAAAATGCTCTCCCTCAGCATTCCAACCATTTGCATGAGTGACATGCCCTCGGCTTTGGGTAGCGTATCCTGATCCAGCACTCCGAATAAAGCGTCGCAAAACTCATCCTCGCTCCATTTCTCCTTGACCGCCTTCTCTGCGGCCTCCCGCAATAGTCGCTTCCCATCTTCCACCTTGTGCCATTGATCCAGATCGTCGTATGCCGTATTACTCAGTCCATATACCTCATTACGCTTCTCGCCAATCCATGTCACATGCCCCAGATGTTCACAGCGATTAGACACGATACCAAGGGGCGCCGCCGACTGCGGGCCCGTTTTTCGTAGTTTTCCACAGACCATTGAAAAACCACCAACTCCGGAGACGCCATCGGCTAACAAGCGAGCCAACACATCGGTTGTATTCTCATCGGCACGCGAACCAAGCCAAGCAGTCACCATGCCGCCTCGGCTCCGTTTAGCGTGAATTGGGTGTGCAGCATCATTGGTTGAAGTCTCACGGTAGTTGGTGAGAACCGCCAGTGCACCTGATTGGGTAATTCCAAGCCAGGTGCCCTTTTCGGCACGCTGCATGTCCCGGGATGAAAGAACCGAGGGTCCGGAAGTATGAGTCCACCATTCAGGACGACTCGTAGGACGGAGGATGAACTCGTCACGGTTGTCGATTATAACAAAGGCATAGTCGGGATGCGCTGTAGTGACGAGCACAATGCACATTTTGATGGCAGTACAAAGTTGAGTAGAGGGGGGGGGGGGGGGATTCAATAATAAAGAAAAGATATTCGCTAAACGTCTAGCGAGTAAACAGAATCGACAGCCGGTAAAAGGAATTGAGACGCCGGTATTATATAAGTTGAGGGGCAAGGCATTGCTCACTGAATGGCGTCAGCGGCGTGCGGTCGGACTGCAAGGGAGGTAGGTGTATGGCCTGGTTTACGGATAGGATGATGATGTAGGAAAGTTCCGGTATGAGTATCTAGCCTTGTTCTGACGATTCTGGTGTGTGGAATCATGAGTTGGCAGTTCTTGGCCAAGATTATTCGTGATTTGTGTATATATTGTTTGTGATTGTCAAGCTTATACTAGGTTCAAAGTATATATATGTGCACAAGTCTTGGATATGGGTAATACATGTATATAGAGGTTGTCTGTCTTCTTTTGTCTCGTAAACTCCAAGTTTCAAGGAATCCGAGCTCACAATTAACATGGTAATCATCCCGAATGGATCTCCCTTTGGCCTATGTCCAATCTCCATCCTTATCCAAACTTGATTGCTCACTAAGCGGGGGCAATCCGCATCCCGCTAGCCCGAGCCTTGTCAAGTAAAATCTATTCCACCAACAAATTCCACCATGCCACCAAACATTCACCGGCTGTTTCTCTGACAATAGTCATCATCCGGTTCAACTCTGCTGACTGTTGCAGTATAGCTTAATGTCCTTTTTTTTGAGAACCATGATGGAAATGTCCCCATTGTTGCCATGCCACATGTTTATTGCAACAGTTGACCGGCGGATTTCGTTGGGGGAAATGTCACGTTTGCGTGGTCACATGGACTTTATTTTCTATATAGGGATTAGGATAGAATGCTGTGTCAAGGTTGCCGTTACGCGATCCGAATTGAGAACCCCGAAGATGATGTTATGTTTGTTTTCAAATTCTGGTCTTGTATCACTTTATTAAGAGGTCAATAATATATTTAATAGACATTCAACTCGTCACGCAGACATCACAGAATATCAATAGGGTTAACAAATATATACAGGGTTAAACGACTTTCTGCTAAACATCTAGCTTGGTGGCAATTTTTCCAACGTACACTCACTGGCGTAATTGGTGTAGTGGTAACATTAATCGTTGCCATCCGGTAATGATTTCGATTAGCCCTGGGTTCGATTCCCAGATTACGCAGTCTTTCTTTTTTTTTCTTTTTCTTTTTTTTTTGTTAATTTCGACACAACTTGAACCTCTAAACAACAAACCTATCCCTTCTTCTCATAGCAAATGGGTATTCTTTGGACTTTCTTCCGGTCTTACCCAATGCACCTTGACTGGCATCCAACTCTCCTCGTTATACGCCTCCTGCACCTTTTCACATGTCTGCAAGCCCCATTCCGTAACTCCCATTATAAGGCTACTCTCAAACATAAAAGCACAGCTCCCGTTTCCAACCTTTGCCGGCGTCAGCTCCGCATTTCGTGCTCCTTCATGGCTTGCTCCATCTGGTCCGTGCCCACTCATGACATTGTGTAGACTAGCACCTCCGGGGACGAACCCACCACGGCCACCTTTCTTTGCATCGTATTCACCCGAGATCAGACCCATGAACTCGCTCATTGTGTTCCGGTGATACCACGGTGGGCGGAATGTGTTCTCTGCCACGAGCCAGCGCGGAGGGAAGACGACAAAGTCGGCTACAGCGGTGCCGGCCGCTGGGGACGGTGCTGTCAGAACCGTAAAGATACTTGGATCCGGATGGTCGAATGAAATAGACCCAATAGTGTTGAAACGACCAAGATCATACTTGAAAGGATAGTAGTTTCCATGCCACGCGACAACATCAAAGGGTGTATGATCCTGTTGCACCATGAAAAGACCATGGTTGAACTTGGCCGTCACCGAATACTTTTTTCCACGGCAACTCGCGACCCTAACCTCGGGAAAGTCTTCATCAAAACTGGCCACCGGAACCATAAAGTCTCTTTCATTTGCTAACCCGTTGGAACCAATCGGACCTAGCTCTGGCAATTGAAAATGTCCCTGGTATAACTCTAGGGCATACCCTCGCGTTGGACCTGCAGGCAGCATCACTTGGTAGCGAATGCCACGAGGAATCACTGCAATCTCTAATGGCCGCACGAGAAGCCAGCCGAGTTCGGTACGGATATCGAGGACTCCATCCTGCGGCACAATCAGCAGATCACCGTCGGCGGAGTAGAAGGCAGAGTGCTTGTCCATGCTGCGGCCAGCGGCGAATACAAAGATTCCAAGCCCTTGCTTCAGTGGTGCAGAGCCGGCACCAGATACAAGCTTGAGGCTAGACGGGAAGTCGTGAATCTGAGCGGTGTCATGGTCGAAAGGGTCCCAACGGAGTTGGTTGGGGATGTAGCGGAGCGTCAAGGGATCAAGGGTAGAAGTTGATTCGTCGGGTCTAACGGGTGCATAGGCGGGATGGGTGCAAGAGGGGAGAATTCGGTAAAGCCATGATTGCTTATTTTCGTGTCGAGGTGCAGTGAAGGCGGTTCCGGAGAGTTTTTCGGCGTAGAGGCCGTGTGGGGGTCTTTGAGGGGAGTTTTGGCCAATAGGGAGAGCACCGGGGACGGCTTCAGATCTGATAAGAGATGACTGGTTAGACTTGACATATGTACATAGGTACATACATCGGTACATATGTAGTCTGAATGCATATGGATGATGAGGCGTGCGTAAGCTGCAGGAGGAGAGAACCTACTCTAACTGGGAGCTCAGTCCATGTTGATATCGGTACTTTTCTGGGAAGCCAAATGTAGTGCCGACCATGATAACTGTATGTAGATGTGATGTCTCGCTAGGAGGGACGGATGTTGCTAAGGAACAATGGAAGTAATTATCGACCTGAGTAAATTCACGGGGAACTATCTTTTTTAGTAATTTTAATTCTTTGCCAAAGCCGCGCCAAATGACCAATATTGGTGTTGCTATATTGGAATATTGTGGGTCAATGAATTCGGAAAACCTCGTTTCAATAAATGCGGCAAGAAGCAATAGAAAAAGGTGTACCCCGGTTATCCGCTCGTAACCGATGGAATCCGGCAGGACTCGGGTGTCTTACCCCGAGAAATCATGATGGGTATGTGATACTGTATATCATAGGCGGAATTAGTCCCTGGTTGGCGACAGTTTGTGTGTGTGTGCAGATGAAAGCGGGAACTCTGTTGAGAAAGAAATCAGCTGCCTTGTAAGTTGGAGTATCATGGTCGTTCTGTTTCTCCGGACATTCCAGTGCCGGGGAACGAGATAAATTGAGAGATATTTGGAGAAAAGCTAGAAAAAAAAAAAAAAAAGACATGCATATTGTAATATTACGAGTATATACCTACAGTACCAAATAGAGTAAGAAACTCGCGGTATAGGAAATCACGGTCGATGGTAAATAAGTAATTTGGTCATTGAGTGGCTAGTTATCTATAAAGATGTACCGATAAATCAAAGCCTCCCAAGAAGAGACTAGATCCCTCTAACAAACTCGGGCTTGACTAAACCACCGGCAACGTTCAGAAGCCTATACTGATGATAAGGAACGGACTGACGATGTCCCCAAAAGGAACTCCGAAGAACGCCTCGTCCGGGGAAGAGCCGTTGCGGTTAGTCTCGATAGGAAACCAACTCACTCCCTTGGAAACGTACCCCTTTTAAAGGGCCTCTTCCCCCGGGCAATTTGTAAACAAAACACCGTGTATCGACGGAAACTCCAGGTCTCCGACTACCGGATGAATGAGAGTAACTCTTTAGCCCCAAGAAGCTAACAAAAGGAAGAAAGAAAAAAATGATGAATAAATGAATGGCAGATGTGTCGCACACTCTCTCTCTCTCTCTGGAGAGGGAAGAATATATAGAGCACACCAGGATAATAGGGGGGCAATAATTCATTAGACGCTCGTGGTGGCCGCCTTGTCCTTCTTGGACTTCTTCTTTTGCGTGCCCGAAGTGGGCTGGCCGGGCGTCTTCTTGAGATGGACAATCAGGCGTGTCCAGCACTCGTCCTTGTCCCACTCGAAGCCGGCTAAATAGGGCATCTCGAGTTCATCGTCAGTCTACATCACAACATTGTTAGCCAGCCCATACAATAACACAGGCGAGGGATAGCAAGATATCACTTACTCTCTTCTTGTAGGCCTTGTAAATGGCATCCATGGCGTCCTTGATCGTGACGCCCTTCATGTTCCGGGCATGCACCTCCATGCCAAGCGGGAAGTGTAGGTCAATTTTTTTGACCGGGGGTGTCACAAGATGCAGTGATAGGATTGATGGGTCTTCAATGGTGTGGGGCGAGGTGTTGATCTTCCAGCCAGTGCGCTGGGTCTCGATCGGGAGGGTAATTTCCGTGCGGTCACGTGCTAGAGGGAACAGACATAAAGTTTAGCAGATGCTTATTTGATATCATCAGAGTATGATACATACCTAGGTCGTTGATGTTGAAGACACCAGAAACACTAGAACTAGATCTCCGGTGCTTCTTGGGATGGTCATGGTGGTCGTCGTGATCGATACCGTCGATGGCGGAATCAACCTTGCGCAAAGGGGCGAGTGTATCGGCCATGGTGATGGGTTGATGGATTGATGGAGCTAATAGAGCTATAGAGCTTATAGAGAGGGTAATATTTCTTCTGTTTTAGCGGGGTGATCGTGTTGTGTACCGAGGGAGGGAGGGTGGAGAATATGCGGGGTTAAAGAATGGTGTAAGTCAGGAATATATATAAACGTACTAGTTTATTCACGCAATTGAAAATAAAAGTAAAACAACGGTACACAAAGTGTGAGAATTAATGAGAATGCCAAGGACGATGAAACAAGAAAAGAAAAAAAAAAGAATGAGTTCAACTTGCTCCGTCTTGTCTACACTTTATAGATGGCTACCAACCAACGGCCCCNCCCACCCCTAGATGCCTTGACTCCGAGTCATCACCTTTTCTTGTCCATCCGTCTCGTCTCTCCAACACACCTGATCTTTTTTAAACACGCAAGCAGTAATAACCTGATAACCACCCAGGATATCCCATTTGCACCCGGTGCCCATCGTCTTCCCAATTCATAGATATATCCCATTTCTGGCATATGGCACGCCACTTTTGCCTCCAACTTGTGATCTTTAGCAGCCGTATAACAACTGTGTTTACTTGTATACATTTGCAAGCAGTCCATAGTACAGTTTGCAATTACAGTTCAAACTGTGGCTGGTCGACAACACTACTCCCGTCCCCAAACAAACACCAATAAATTCTGATTTTGTGGCATGATTTTAAACTGCATGTCGGGTGACCATGGTCTGGTCTGGTCTGGGGCCTTGTTCAGGAACACAAGCTTACTGCCTATTTGGGGCATGACAGCATGAATTCAACCAATCAACCTTTGTTGGGAACAGTGGTCCCACTTTTTGGACGTGGGATATCCGGTTGATAAATCCCACCATCATTGAGTAAATCCTGCCGAATTGTCTCTGAATATCAAACATTGGAGCTGTATTTTATGTAATTGGAATATTCGAAAGCTGAACATGCTTCATTCGGCAGAAACAGACAAGTGTAGAGCTTTGAAGTACTTATCGATATGAAGAATTAGGAAACCGTCCGGGTGACAATCTAGGTCAGTTGGAGACGTCTGAGGAAGGGGGGGGGGGAACATCACACGACAACTGTTGGAGCAACCATTTGTCGGAGCACTGATCTTGCTGCTTTAGGATATCAGACAACTTTGACAGACAATGTGAGTATGGGGTCATTGACGTTGATATTACAAGGATTCACTCCCTAAATTTGCATACATCGATCATCATGTTTCCCCATATCAAGGCCATGTATTGCGTCATGACAGGTCACATCTAATCCATGGTATAGAGTTCAAATAATAGCTACGGCTGTATGACACAAAAAACGAGAGAGATGTCGGTGTAAGCCCAAACAAAATACGCTAATATTGACGCATAGTATGTATAGCGTGTTTAGCCAAGAAGTACAAGTATATATATATACAAGAAGTGAATAAGGTCCACCGGCGCTACCAATGAGCCCGCAAACAACCAGGTATATAATTGTGGTCTGACCAAAACGAGAGAAAAGGCTGGCCCCCAAAAACCGTGGGCAGCATTTGTCAAGCCACGCCCGGCAAGAGAGATAAAAATTGGCTAACCAAAGAGCAAAACAAGGCGAGGGTATTTGGTAGAAGAAGAAGAAAAAAAAAAGATAAAAAAAAAAAGATATCAAACACAAGCATAGTAGAGACAATGAAGCAAGTGAGAAGACCATAGCATGCAGATGCTATGGTCGGCCTTGGTATCCTTTTATTGGCGACAACTAGCAAACTGCCAATCATTAGTCATAGGCAAGCAAGCACACCCTTGGCAAAGAAGAGAAAACGAAACAAGGAGATATAAGATCTATGACTTTTGGTTTTCTAATTTTTTTTTTTTTTTGGATGAAAAGGAAATCACGGTAGGAAAACACTCAAGAGCAAACTAACGGCAAATTAGTAGTCGTTATAAACGCGCTTGGTGTAGTTGCTTAGAGTAGTGTTGGGGAGAGACTCGTACTGAGCTACGTAGGCAACCTCCATCATGGCACCGTAGCCACCGAGAGTCATGTTGTTGGTAGGGCCAGGCTGGAGAATTAGGGTATAAACGTTAGTCATGTGATTTATGTTTCCGAAAGAGGAAAGTACCTCAAGATACGCTAACAAGCAGTAACTCATCGAGGAATGGTGTAACACCAAAATTACCAAATATAAGCGCCAAGATAGGAAGGAAGTTTAACTTACCCAGTTACCGCCAACAGCAACGTTGAGAATAAAGTACTTGGGGTCGTGAGCGAGAGCAGTCCAAGCAGCCTCGTTGCCGACCTTGGCACCAGTAATGGTCTGGAATAGCACATCATCACGGTACCACTTGAGGGTCTCAGTAGTCCAGTTGCCGGAAGTACGGTCAACAGCAACGCGCCAGCGGTGCCATGACTGGTCGGGAACAGGAGTCCAGTATTGGATGCCAGTGGGCTCTTGGCAGGCACCGCCGGGGTAGACGTCGCAGTGGACAGTACCGAAAGCAGTCTGCTCGCCGTTGATCATTTCGAGAATGTCGATTTCACCACACGCGGGCCAGGTACCGTTGGTACGGCAGGATCCGGAGAGCAACCAAAAGGCGGGCCACATGCCTTTCTTGGTAGAAGGGTCGTTGTCACCGAAGCGGATGAGGGCCTCGGCGATGGTCTTCTTGCCCTTGGCAGGAGCAAAGGTGTATGTGGACTCGATGCGGCCAGAAGTCCATTGGCCGTTTTCGAGGATGGGGATAATCTGAAGGGTGTCACCGCCAGAAACCTGGAGGTTTTGATCTTGGGTGGTGTATCTCTGCCACTCGTTGTTGACGGAGATGTTGGTAATGATTTCCCAGTTTTGGGCAGAGGGAAGCTCACCAGGCTCGCCGGAGAAGGTATCTTGCCAGACAAGACGGTAGTCAGTCAGGTTAGGGGCAGACCAGGCAGCGGCAAGGCCAGCAAAGGCAACGACGGAGAAAAGCATAGTGAATGAATGTGAGGGGTTTGAGTGTAGTAAAGAAAGTCTCGGATGGGAAGAGAGGTATTGTGCAACAGAAACGAGGTCTGATCTACGACCTTTAGAAATGAATGAATAATGGTTGGGGGGGGGGGGGGGCGTCTAGGCCTGAAAGAAAGGAATGTTTTGTTCTGAGAAGGAAAGAATAAGAATTTGCTGTCAAAGCAAGTTTGATGGTTGGCAAGATCACAAAGGAGGGACTTGCGTGAAGGGCAAAAAGAAGGGAAAAGGATGTCAAGCAACTACAGAAGCTTGATGTCTTCAAGAAAGAATCGACTTATCAAAAGGAACAACGAAGGGAAAGTTGGATATAAAAGGAATGTTTGTCAGAAAGAAAGAAAAAGAAGCTAACTAGAAAGCAATGAAGAGAAAGAGAACCAGCCTTGAGGGTCAAGGGAGGAAGATCAGATCGTGAACGATGCGTTGTGAGGGTGAGCTAGGAAAGAGACCATGATCGAAAAGGCAAGAGGATACGGGGACAGCCACCGACTTATAGGTTGGCGTCTCTTTTGTGCGGGGCCCGAGCCATGCAAGGCAAAGGTAAAGGTAACGCAAAGAACAAGGGAATTCATGATCTACAAAGTAGCGTACTGTGGGTCCGGGAAGTTGAGAAGGGGCGTGCGGGAAGGAAAAAAAAAAACTTTTGCTGGGGTGTGCCGTGAGAGAGCAGAGAGCGCATGAGAAGTTGATTCATGGCCAAAGGGTGTGAGCGAGTCCCTGATTACGGTTAGAGCCACGGGTCAGCAAGTGGGACATGGGTCACGATGCATCTTGGGTGGTGGTGCCGGGAGAGAGAGAGAGAGAGGAGAAGGAGGAGAAGGAAGGAAGCGGCACTTTGGTTGGTGGGCTCCACTTGCTAGTGTTGTCTAAGAGAGTCTAGATGCAACTTACGAGACGGGGGACAAACTATCACAAGCTAGAAAGCAACACTTTGACACTTGAAATGATTTAACATGGGATACTCTTTCAGAAGCAATTGGTTGTACAGGGCAGTATTCAGATGCCAGGATCCAAATGTGCTCTGGATGTCTCTCTGCCTTTGACAAGTGTCTTGGGACAATCCCGAAAAGAATACAGAAAACCAACAGCTTTATATATGGCTTTCACGAGGTGCACCAATGTACGAATAACAAAGCAGCAAAAAGAACAAAGCACACACGTTCAAAAGTGGTCCCTGCAGATGACTGGCCCGGATTTCCGGCAATCTGTGATCATCCATACCTGCATGGAATGCATCAACTACACACCCAGCCAGTTGCCTCCCGCTGCCGCCACCAATGGTCTGAATCTGCCTGCTTGAATCTGGCTTCTCTGCATGTATCTAGAGTCTTTTGTTTGTTTTTTTTGCAACCTCTGATCCAGATTTTGCTCTTGCTAAGGGAGGGCCCCGCGACTTCCTGCACCACTAACTATAACCACTTGCTAAAATCTCGTATTCACGTTGCTATAATCTCCTGTGTTTGGGTTTGTGTTCTGGGCAATCTCGCCCTGATTAGTCTTTTTTTTTGNTACAGGGTATTCTTTTTTACGAGGGTGTAGGCAAGGGAAGTTCTTGATATTTAGTTACTTCCCTGGCTTGGCATAACATGAAGTGATTTTGTTTATATCAAGGAGAGCAAGAAAGAAAAAGAAAAGACACACACAGAGGGAGAGAGGGAAAGAGAGAGAGAGGGAGAGGGGGAGAGGGGGAGGGCCGGTTGGCCTAGTGTTGGGATCAACAAGTATACGAAGAACAGGTTAGAGGCTGTAAGATGGTATCATTAGCGTTACTTGTAAGTGTTTGATTTTGTTAGATAGAATACGTTGGTTTTGCAGCCTCATCTTTGTGAGACTAAAATCTCTCCTTTGCCTCAGCAGCATATCCCAGGTCCCCTGGATCATTCATAGCCAAGATTCCAAAATGATGTGCATGGTCTCGGTACAAGAGCCTGATCGGGGCGTCGGGCATTGAACATGGCAAATAATTGCTCGGGCACTCTGAGACAAGTCTAGACAAGGGGGGGGAATTATATAACTACAACAACAGCATTGTGCCAATGCGTAGTACGGTTGTAGTCCAAGGTAGACCGTGATTATACTTGGCTACTTGGCAAGACTTGACAACCCAAAAGTCCAAGCCTACTTGGAATCTCTCTTTCTAATGTCGTTGTCGATCACATCGTACTGTACAACTATGGCTAAAAAGCCCCCTTGAAGGCCTATAATCCCTAGTTCCAGCTGTTCCTTTCCAGTAGCTAGGGTTCTTCATATGCTAATGAATACAGTAATCTTCCTTGCAGATCCCTTTTTAACGCTTCATATATTCTCTTCTGCACGTATGCTTTTGTTTTTGCCATGATTCATTCCTCTCTTGCTCCCAGAGGGCGGATAGTGGTCCGAGCAAAAACGAATGGGTTCGAAACAGAGCTGTCAGTTGTTTGAGAGTTTCAGACAAAAACCCAGACCAAGCCAAAAGACATCAAAGAACAAATCTATAGTATCTCCGGATTTGTTTCTTTGTGGAAGTTCCTCGACAGCTGTTGACAATGGAGTTCATCACTTATCCTACTGTAGCTATAGGTTAGCAAAGTCTCTCACTAAAGTTACAATAGCGTTGATGCTAAGCGCCATTTGATAGTAATGGCTATTATACTCCACTAGACTTCCAAAGTCATGTCCTCACTATTGACAGCAACTGTCTAATCATCAATCTTGGTCACGACGGCGACTACCTCCGATGTCATCCTCGTGGCCCACATTCTCAACCGAAACAAGCCTGTCTAATCCCGGCAATCTGTGATTGGTAGCCCCTCCCCTCCCCCCTTTACGAACGCTTGACCTGAACTGTTGCAGAGCATTTGTTTCAGAAATCAACAGGCCTTTCAAAGTAGGGGACAAATCTTGTAGGCAACCAAGAAAGAGACATGCTGTCAGAATGAAGAAGTGTAGGTACTTGGAGAGTAAATGGAAGGGTATTTAGCAGCAATAAGACATCAGTGAGTTTGCCTACAGATTATTAACCACAGCTGGAGGCTTTCATGCTTTTCTCTCTCTGGGTGATCTTTGAGTAGTTTTCAACTTACAACGCATGTTCCTCCATTTTTATCAGGGGGGGATGGTTCTTCCCCTCTACTTCAGGATCCCCGGTCCACCGGTCCTTGAACCCCCCAACAGCCAGGCCACGTTCTGGTGCAGACCACGTTCTGGTGGAAGGAAGCGCGGTTAGTTCTAGAGAAACTAGTGAAACAGTCTTCTTCTGAAAGTGAATCTATCTTTCCAGATATCAGTATCGGGGGGGGGTTAGAATATCTAGATCTTGGAAAATTCCACATGGACAAGTCTAGGCCAATAAAGGTCTTGTCAGTGTTTTATATTGGTATATATATATATAAACGGACTGGGTGGTTTTGTATCGGGGTAGTCGTCACAAAGAATAGTTGTCTTATTGGTTAGATTAGTAGGTTGATGTTTGAAAAAGAGATCCCATGTGATGTTTTCATGAATAAAGGCGCTGCATGCTGATTGATACTGGAAACATAGCATCATAAACGGTGGTAGGATAACTACATATATATGAGGGAATTCTACTATTCTACGGTATGATGAGGAAGTGGGTTGATGGAGGAATTACCCGGGGATTACCCGGGCAGGTTCCCGTCACTCAAAGTCAATCCTACAATCACATTAGGGTTTGTACTTGATATTCCCAAGTCACACAGTCATGGTTAGTTTCGGCGGCTAACATCACATTAGAACCGCCGAGAATGCTTTATCCAATGTCCTACTCACTCTAAGCGCTTAGTATAGCCTCAGAGATTAGATATGACTGATAAGTTTGTATCAAAAAATTCATCAGTGCAATACTATATATACCCTAGATCACCCCTCCCCCCAAATCATCACAAACAACATGCTTTCCCACAAACAAATCTATTATATGCTTCAGTCAATATGATAATAAAAGACAGAAAATGCCAATGAATAAACACGAGATTATCCCTATATCCATATCCATAACCCAACAACGCAATATGCAAAACCTGACGCCGCTCATGCAGAAAGATCTATATGACAAGTGCCAAAAAAAAACAAAAAACAAAAAACAAATGACGGTCCAAGCTAATGAAACAGAGAAGAAGGGAATACAAACAAAAGGAAGAAAGAGAAAAAGAAGAGAAACAATGCGGTAGTGACAGTAAATAAAAACATAATGCCCAAACAAAGAGAAAGAAATGAAAAAGCCATAAAACCTCTAACAACAACTACATCAAGTATAACCCCCCCCCCCCAAAAAATAAAACCCCCAACCAGCTCAGTACAACTCTCTCAAATACGTAAACAACTCTCCCACCTGCTCGCCATCTCCATACCGGTCCTTCCCCATAGCATAATCATCCGCACTCCCCGCATACCGCGACGATATATACCCCTCAAACAACCGCGTCAACTCCGCCCTCAACTGTGCCCCATTCGACAACGCCTCATTGCCTAACAACGGCGCCGCCCCAATACTATCCCTCGAATTCGACAACGGCGCCGACTTCAACATCGAATGCTGTCGCCCCAACGGCGCCAACACCGGCCCCTGACGGCCCACCGGCGGCCCTAAATGCGGGTCATCATGTCCGCTATTATATGGCGTCTGCTGCAACGTCGACCCCGGAGTCCCCGCACTGCTTCCAGGCGTGCCAGTAGTCATGGCGGCAAGACCAAGGTCATGCGGGGCATGCAAGCGGACACCAAGACGCGGCGCCATATCACGGGTACGGACGACAGCACGCCAGAGGCGTTTGGAAACCCAGGATTTCTGGTGGATGTCGCGGGCAAGGTCGAGGGTGAGGTAAAAGTCGTCGCGGGAGTCTTGGAGGAATTGCGAGGGGGCGTGGGCACAGGCGAGGAAGAGGGTCGCGAGGATGGACGAAAGGAAGTTGTGGTAGTAGACTTGGGCGCGGCGGTAGATGGGGGTCGTGGTGTTTAGGTGGGTGAGGTAGCGAACGGAGTCTTTAGCGAGTTCGACGGCGAGTTTGGCTTGAGGAGTGTTGCGGTGGATGCTGGCGGGGCTTTTGAGGAAGTGCATGTAGACCCAAATGCGCAACTGGTTAAGACGCAGATAGGTCCAGACGCGGAGTCGTTGGAGGTTATAAGAGGGCGTGGTAACAGTGTGTTGTTCCTTATTCCAGTTGCTAACTTTAACCTCGTCGGGAACACTATCGTACCAGCGACGAATATCGATATCGAGGTTATAGGCATCATCAGAGCTAATGTCTGGAAGAAGGGTGGCGTTGATATTAGTAACAAACTTCCAGACCTTGGAGGCAAGACGGGAGTAGCCAATCATGGAAATCATCAACTTTTGCTCCTCCTATTGCGGGGCAAGTTAGTAACAGGAAGGACTGCAAAAAAATAGATGAACAAAGAATTGTACTTACAGGAACAGGCAGGTCAGGCTCAACAACGTCGTCAGTCAGCACAAAGGGAAGACCAGCACAAAGTGACCATCTCCGGTCTAAAATGAAAACTGCCCAGAAAGCCAAAATGGCCGTCTTGCGGTCCTCCTCGCTAGAAATAAGGTTTATGCCTTGCACCGTGTTGAGTCCCATCTCAATACACAAGCGCGCAACCTGACCCATGATACGCCATGCAAGAACATCATTATTGATGAGATAACGGTAACCAGCCAAAAGCGCCAGGATTGTGATATCAGCGACAACTACATCATCCGCCATGAGCTTCTTGTTGAGACGTGATTCCATGCTATCGTACAAGGCAGCGGCACGCTCACTATAGCCGTGATCTTCAACTGCCATGCCACAGCAGACGACAATCTTGAGAAGAAGCGTCTTGTCATCATTCAACGCAACAATTCCACGATCCTTGGAGGTGTTTTCCATGAATGAGATTAAGCTTCGTGCGTGGTTGATAACGGACGAGATGGCCAACATGGGTGACAAGACACCACACTCCTCGTCGTACAGGCGACAAAGGCGGGTGATTTCATCAATACTGAGATCCCAGAGTGGGTCCTCGGGTGTTGATGATGCTGCGGGATGTCTGTACGGTTCCCCATGCCCATGGTACACTTCCGGAAGTCCTGTACTCCCATTGTCGATAACTGAACGATATCCTCCATGGCCAGACTGCGAATGTCCGTGGTCTGTTCCTGAATGATGACTATGCGGTGGTGGCGGATGCGCATCGGGGTAGTTTGAGGCCCCGCGCATACCAAGTGCCTTGGCAGAGCTTGCGCCAGATATTATCGTTAGAGCTGGGTCAATCTTTTGCAGGGATGTACTTGATGCAGCGGGTGACGAGGCCAGGGTCTGCTGTAGATTGGATGGTGGTGGAGGAAGGGTGTTGGCGGCAGAAGTTGGCGGTAGCAAAGAGGGTGGCTGGTGGTGTTGTTGGAGACCTAGGGGAAGGTGGCTGGTGGGTGTGGCGGAAAGGCGGGCAGTCTCGGACTTGAGGGTGTTGACGGTTTGGTTTAGGTTGTCGAATTGTTCTTGGAGACGGGTGAGATGAGACGTCATATTCTTAAATTCATCCGAGTCTTTGAAGTTGTTGGCGCAACAGTTGGGGGCGTAAAGGCAGGCTAGATTCAGATTGCCGCAACGCTGGCATGGAGTCTCACCGTTGCACTTGATCTTGCGGCGTTTGCATTCATTGCTAGAAACCCCCCCCCCCCC